>WWET01002374.1:90548-136878 GCA_011038615.1 Limnodynastes dumerilii
GTAATAGAACACGAGGGCATGAATATAAACTGGAGGGTGGTAGATTCAAAGGAAATGTGCGGAAAAATTACTTCACTGAAGGGTGATAGATAAGTGGAATATTCTCCCATCTGAGGTGGTTGAGGCCAATACAGTAGAACAATTTAAACATGCTTGGGTTAAATATAAGGGTATCCTAAATTGTAAACCAAATTGAGGGTAAATAGGGTCTAGGGTCAGTATAGTTTTCAATAAACAAATGGGCAGACTAGATGGGCCATGTGGCTCTTATCTGCCATCACTTTCAGTATAGTTTTCAATAAACAAATGGGCAGACTAGATGGGTCATGTGGCTCTTATCTGCCATCACTTTCTATGTTTCTATGTTTCTTTGTTATATGTCAGCCCCTTTATTATTTTTCCAGCCTCCATGTCTGCCCCTTTATTAAATGTGTGCCCCTATTAAATGTCAGCCCCTTTACTATTTGTCCAGCCTCCATATCTGCCCCTTATTATTATTTCCAGCCTTCATATCAGCCCCTTATTATTATATCCAGCTTTCATATCTGCCCCTTAATATTATGTCCACACTTCATATCTGCCCCTTATTGTCTTAAGCCTCCATGTCTGCCCCTTATTATTATTTCCAGCCTTCATATCTGCCCTTTATTATTATCTTCAGCCTCCATGTCTGCCCCTTTTAATATTTATTTTCTCTAACTTACCTTTGATGATTTCTCCCTTCCTCCATGGCACACCCACTAGCTGTCTCTCCCTCACTTCATCTGGGGGTTTGGTCATGTTATGCAATACTGGTAATACAGGGCTGCTATGGGGCTGCTACTGTTTTCTAAAAAGCAGGAGGACGAGCGGGACTTTCTCTTGAAAGTGGGACTGTCTTGCGTGAATTGGGACGTTGGGGAGATATGCAATTCTCTATGAAGACGAGAAAATATCATCTTATTGTGTAAATTAACCTAGTAAATAAAATCGGATAGAGCGCTATTATATGTAACAAAACTATTGTGTTCAAATATTTACAATGTATAAAGTACATATATATTGTAAATATTTTAACATTTTAGTTTTGATACATATGCAATTTTATTTACTAGGTTATTTTATTTAAATGGTTTAGTGGTACCTTTGGTTTTAGGAGCTGCTTTTAATTAAGGTGCACCACTTTTCAATTTAACATTACAGTTAATGGGCCAGATCCAGAACAACGCCCACGGGCGTAAAATACGCCTGCTGTAAGCATGCGCACAGCGACTACTTCCTGTTGTCATTCCCTGTTTGCTGTAGTTGTAAATCGGTCGTCCTTACGATTAGCATAAGTACGAACGAAAGGGCGTGCCTAAATTACGATACCCGTAAGTATGATGCAGTTATGAAATGTAGGCTTCAGCAATAGCCTGTAATAACACTCTTGACATCTCCCATCAATAATTTCAATAACCCACTAAAAATAAAGCATGTGACCCTGCTCCAGGGATGTGTGCCTACATTATAACAGCCACACATGATTGTCCATATAAAACTTTTTGTCAAAAATAGCAATAATATATAAAAGAAAAGAAAAAGAAAACACTGTGGTTTTCCACTGGTGAGGTCACTTCATGGCCAATTACCCCTCACCAGCTGAAACTGCAGGGACAGTCAGCATTACACTACTGGGGGCTTCTGTCCCAGCAGTTTCAGCAGATGAGCAGAGGGAAAAAAAAGCCACAGAGTGACCCTTGAAGTCATGCCATGGATAAACCAGATGTTGCCAGGTCCTATTTTCTAGTTACCATTGCAACCTGGATACCAGTATTTATCAAGCCCTAGAGTGATATATGCAGTATCTTATAATTTATGTATATCTAGAACTGTAAAGTTACTGTAAAACTTTTTCTTAAGTTTATCTATAGTCAGACTCTAAAAAGTTTTTTTTTCATTATTTGACACGTGTCAAAGAGAATATTCTGACTGCAGTTTGCCATACCCTGTGCTCCAAAAATATAATCATCTTTAAAAAGGTCTCTTACCTGATACTGCAGTGACTTCCATCAGGATGGATCTGGAGAATGTCTTCTGAGTGAAGGTTACATGACATGCTGATGAAAGTCTGTACGTCAAGTAATATTTTAAGTATATCATGTGA
Organism: Limnodynastes dumerilii; assembly: GCA_011038615.1. Lineage (NCBI taxonomy): Eukaryota > Metazoa > Chordata > Amphibia > Anura > Limnodynastidae > Limnodynastes > Limnodynastes dumerilii. The sequence continues at coordinate 92,674 of WWET01002374.1, forward strand.
TCTCCATGGAATGCACAGCACAGGCAGTAGTTAGAGTAGAGCATCTGAGGCCATCAATGGATGGCAGCAAGAGGATCTTCTTCACTGACAGCAATAAAGAAACACAGAAACTTAGAATTTGACTGCAGATAACAGATGACTGTTTCAGCATCCATTTTTTTTGTTTAAAATTTTTTACACCTATTATGCCTATAGATCCTATTTGATACTCAGGTTTGTTAAAGATTTAGGATACCTTTGTTGACCTCAAGCTTTTTTACATTCTTTCGGCATGTAGCCTCCACTTTCCAGCCAGCATTAAAAAGTTAGGTTGTCTCCTGGCTGTGTTACGTATGTTCAGGGATATGCATCAAGCAGCAGTTAATATAAATATTAGGGCACAACAAAGGCATGTGCAAACCTCATTTTTAAAGACAAAAAAATACATGTGGTTTCACTTTTTTTGTGTAAAAGCATTTCTATTGGTATAAAGTTAAACTTAAACAGTACAAATAAAAACATTTTAGGTATCCAAAGCAATGCTCAGGCAGAAGTCTGAAACATTATAACATAGTTGCCGACTCTCCCGGAATGTCCGGGAGACTACCGAAATTCGTGCAGTTCTCCTGGTATCCCGGGAGAGCCGGCAAATCTCCCGCAAGGGACTTGAGGCCCGTGGTTTCATGGAAACCACGGCCTCAAATCCTGCCCCCCTGCCTTGCAACCTAGTTTACCAGTGTTGCTAGGGACAGGGAGTGACTTTAGCCCCACCCCCATCCCTATGAAACCACAAAAAGGGTAATAGATTTGCAAGGGGTGGGGCTTAATGACGCAATTTGCATAGACCACACCATTAAGCCCTGCCCCCTGCATGCATCTATGGCTTCTCCGGGATCTTTTAAAAGTCGGCAACCCTGCATTATAAGTACTAAATAAAATTGTAGACAGCAGGAAGCAGGCAGATAAAGCATGATATCAGTTACACGCTGCATATGGCAGAAGCATGTAAATGTGTCTTTTTAATGTAGCAGGGTACTCCGGTCCTGGTTTCCCCTGCAGCATTCCTTCTTGCTGGAGATCCTGGCTAATTACCTTGCAGCTGAGATTCCCTAGGTGTGCATTTGGCTGTGTGCATTCAGCAGCCAATGGGGATGTGGCTCTCCCCTTAAATACCTGTCACCTGATTGCCTTCTTACTGGTCATAGCTTCAGCTTATATGTCTAGTGGGCCTGTCCATACTCCTGTTGGAATTCTGTTATACTTCTGATTCTGAGTGCTCTTTGCTTCCCTGCCATGTCTCTCCTGTGTGCCCTGGATTCCTGCTTTGCCTTGATTATTGTTCTTAGTGTGCATTAAGTTACCTGCTGTTTGTTGAGTGTAAGCCCCCTGTCTCTGTATTTATATTGTCAGTTTATATCCAGCTTTGTACTGGTACATGTGCTGTTTCCACCTGCACCTATTGTATACTCCAGTCCTGAACTGGTTAACCACTGGATTTACTCCAGCTGCACCTTTTGCATACTCCAGTCCTGAACTAGTTAACCACTGTGCTATTTTCACCTGCACCACTTATATACTCCTGTGTTCACAGACTCTGTGCTTATTCTACCTGCACAAACTATATCCAGCATTGTGCTGGTAATGTGAGTCCCCGGTTGTGCATTTATCTGTATTCCAGTCCTATACTGGTACTGTGCCACTCTTCCTGCATTTATCTGTATTCCAGTCCTGTACTGATTCTGTGCCACTCACCTGCACGCTATCTTGCCTAGCCTTGGCTGTCTCCTGTGTAAGTCGGCCTTTTCCTGTTTCCTCCTCATATGAGTTGGGTCACTGGGGCCTGTGACCTGCTACTTGGAGTGCAGCCAAGTCCATCCCCAGCATCAGGGGCTCTGGCAAACGCCACCCGGTTGTTAGACTCTACGCCCTGGTTAATCACTCTTGTAACAATATCCAAACAAATAATAAACTCTGAGCAAAAATTAAAGCAAAAAGAACAAAAGCAAAAAGAACAAAAACAAAAGACAGACAGGTGTCGTCAGTCCAGAGACTCCTCAAACTATAAAGAATTATTCCCAAAAGGGTCCTTCCAAAACTCACATATCACAGATCCCAGGGAAGCCGGAGCTGATATGAGTTTGACTAATAAGAACTGCTGTCTCTTTAACATTAAGTGGTATAATCAAGGCAGAAATTCAGAGAACTGATTCAAACTAATTGAAAATATTTTGTATGTCTTATTTTGATATATTCCTTTACGCTGCTATAGTATTTTTCTGGGAAAACCATCATTTTAAAAAGCAATCATAAACATTTTGTCACCTTGTTCAGTTTAATAAAAAAAATCCATATATTAAATGTACCCTTCTACCAAAAGAAATAAACATTTTATTGCCTTATGACCCATTAATAAACAGTAGAATCATAAGAAACTCCCCAGTGAATGTGAAGGAATTCTGTAAAACATGTACCTTTGACAGCAATACATTTAATAAGTCAATTTCTCAATAATACACAAAGCACAAAGTATATTTAGTCAATTTATTGTTTGCTAATCTTTTTCCAGAACATCAGCTAGTGCAGTCAGTAACCTGAGACAGCTTCATATTCGTCACATAGATGTACATTGATAATGACAAGCAAACCAATATATTTGATATTATGAGCAATGTACTGCAATGCTTATTATCTACTGAAGAGCCTTGGTAGTAACTGCCTAAATTGGAACTGTATTGTCTTGCTGCTAGTTTATTGTATATAGCACACAATTTATGTTTATAATAACAAGATGATCAAAATCTCTCCATCATGCTTTCTTTCAGGCTCTTTATAATTAATTTTACGTGCTGCTTATTCAGTCCAGTTAAAAGGCAAAATATAAGGTAAAGGCCACATAGACATAGTTTATTTATCTTTGGAAATGCAATTTATTTGCAGTAGCACAGCTTCTTTAATGCTGATGAGCCCAAGCTAAGATAAGACTGATTTAATTTTACTTCCATTATAAATGCAATATGTTTAAATGTGCTGCCTTAAACACTTTGATACATCTCCTGTGATGTTCTTTGTGAATGTACTGTTGGTAGATAATTTGTTTTATTTTTTTATTTATTTAAATTAATAACTGAGCCAAAAAAAAAAGAATGTTTGCTTGAAGGTATCGTCTTGCTGTAATATGATTGGTAAAAAAAAATTGGAAGATGAGAAGATGTAGAGCATTTGCCAGAGGCTTTAATTGCAAACTTTCATTCACTTCATTGTCAGATTGTGCTTACACTGAAAGAGGATTATAAATTGCTTTAAACATGCAAACGGTAATGGACATTGTGGTTGCATCTTTTTTCTCTTTCTTTTTTAAACCAAACAATGTGAAATTTAAATAACAGTGACTTATTTGTAGCAGAAAAATGAAAATCTCTGCATATGTGAAATCTTCTTATACAGGTTTTAGGTATCAGTCGTGACTTTACCAATCAGGAGGTACATGAGGGATAAGTGCACGGCTTTGCAGGAGCCCATCTGTCATATTAACAGCCCGGCTGCTCTCAGAAAATGCTGAGAGATAAGTTCAGAAAAAGTGTTCTGAACCTTGAACGAATCCAACACAAGACAGTAACTTTCATTCTAAGAGTCACACAGACTGTGAAACACTTTGATATTATATCCAATTGATTTTGCTTTTTTGTGTGAAAAGGACTATTGCAGCATGATTGAGGATTAAAGCAGAAACATTTATACAGAATGTGAGTGATATGTATGACAATGCAAGAAAAAAGATTGTTCCAACACCTGGAAAAATATGGGGAGGGAAGTCTTTTAAACATTTACTCCTTCTATGGATCTGGCATTGGCAATTTGGAACATAAGATCATCTCAGAAGTAATGAGTAATCATAAGTGTTTTGCAAAAAAATAATTTTACTATAGATAAATGGTCGAAGTGGAAATTTAGAAGTGGTGGTACAGACAGGGCCTCTTACAGAGTTTCTGGGGCACGTGACACACCAGATCCCACCCCCATGTGATGTCATCGGTGACATCATATGGGTGGGGCCCCACAGACCTGTGCTATCATCTGGCCAGTGCTCAGGGAAATTATTCCCTGCTTATTGGCCCTGAATTGATATTTAGAAGTGACAGTATAGAAATAATAGAAGTGAATGGAGATTTCTAGCTTTTCAATGAAATCAGTGGGAGAACTGACAGTATGGCATACCCGCATATACCCCCTCACTTCGATAAATAAATAATAAAAAATATTTGCCTCTACTGTATTCACAACATCATTTATCCAATGGGTAAATAAATATGCTCCTTTTTTCAGAGTAATGAATACATGGGATCTACAAATGAGTTTCTGCATTTAACATACATTCTTGCACTAATAGATGTCTGAAAGCTAGGGTCCAAATTAACCATTCAGATTTGCACAAATGAAAAATGTCAGTGGTACACAGAGAGGTAGCATGCTTATACTGTACAATGCAATAAGAAATCCCGCCAACTTGTGACAACAACTCAGCCCCTCTGTATAGAGGTGTCGGAAGAGAGTAGTTTTATATTCTTCATTAGGAGCCATTTAACCTAGAAGTAGTGGTAGTGAAATAAATAAGAAAACAAGCTTGTCCAGCACCCATGAGGTAGTGTGTTGTCAGACACCTCTGACAGGAAGCATATTACATCTACTAAAGTCAGAGGGAAAGCAAAACAACCATCACAATAGATGATAATAAAAGAAAAAATAGTAGATTCATAACTTAACCTCTCAGACCTATGGGCCAGATCCACATTTAAGAACGTCTGGGTACTTACGCATGTCACATGCATAAGTACCCAGTCCTGGCATGCGCAGAAGACCAGTCATGACTGATACTGCGTTCAGTGCAGTAATGGCGTTCCCTGTTGTACACACGGTGGATGTTAATCATGTACGATGCAGCATAAGGAACCAGCCCCAATTTACATGTGATGGCTGCCTAAGATTGAAGTTAAGGTCCAAGGGCCTGATCCAGACCTACGCTGATGCACTGTGCTTACTAAAGCACAGCGTATCGGCGTTCACTCTCCCCGACACTCCCCTAAAAATGCTAGCGTACGTAGCTCAGGATCTGGCCTAATGCAAGTATGACAAGTAGCGTGCAGACACAAAGCATCCAAGATCAATGGGCCTGATCCAGACCTACGTATCGGTGTTCACTTTCCCCGACACTCCCCCTGTGCGGGTGTATGGCCCCTTCCTTACGCCGGCTGAAGGTTACCATACGCTCGCACAGGAGCGTATGGCCGTCTAGCCTGCCCTCCCACCCTCATTAAACTAGCTCCCCCCGCCCACCTACAATAACCTGAACGTAGGGACGCTGGGAGACATCCCCTCCAGCGTCCCTACGGCGCTGCTACGGACACCCGATCCACCATCGGGCGTTGCCGTAGCGACGCCAGGCAACATTTGCCCGGTGCATGCGCAGATTGGCTTTTCAGCCGATCTTACGCTTACGCCCGCCGGGCGTAGGTCTGGATCAGGCCTCAAGACTCGGAAGGTCCATGCGTGCGAGGGAAGTATACTCCCTTTGCCCGCATGCACTATAGGACCGCACGCACAGAAGTCAATTCTGTATGAATGGACTTCTCTGCCTGCAATCTGACTTAATTCAGGATTGGGACCTATGTATACAAATGCTGTTTTTATTTCATTTGTATTGCTATATTGTAGGTATTACTGAAACATGCTGAAATGAATATAATACCTGGGAATTAGCTATACTGGGAAATAATTTATATAGGATTGATAGAGTAGGAAAAAAATGGAGAGAGGGCATTAATGTATATGAAGTAAGGAATGATTATTAATATTAGTTTAATAAGGAGTACTAAAGAAAATATAGAGTGACTGTGGATGAAAACACATACTCAACACAAACTTTGAATGACAAATCATTATTCATACTGTGGTAATATCTAGACAACCAGAAGATGTGAAAATGGACAATGCCATATTGCAAGGCATCTCTTTAAAATGTCATTTAAAGGATAAATAATAATCATGAAAGTCTTTTATCTACCTGATATCAACTGGCAAGAATTTTTTGTAAGATTCACTAGAAGTTTGGGCCTTTTAGATTAATTGGTAAAAACAACTGGAGGTATATTGGTGCGCCAGAGAGAAAATCTAATAATGGACCGGGACTCTGAAGTATATAAAATCATCAAAACTTTATTATATGGTAGAAAAAGGGGACTTGGGACATGTAAAGATCTAATAATCTATCTTAAGAAAGTATAGACACAACTGTAAGTAGTCACATCCGTAAATGATACAGTCAAATAACGAAGTCTGGCTCTGGGACACGCACAACAATGTTCCAATGTGTGTTTCCAAAAGAGATGCGAATAGTAGTAAGTTTGGGTGCACAGGTAGTGCACAAATGTCAGTAATTGGATAATAGTTTGTACTGTGCGCTCAGTGACAGTTCCGTGGTCAGTATGTAGCAAGTTTGTTGCACATGAAACAATGTATCTCAATCTGCAATGTTACATATTATGGCTTCACTCCAATACTGTGGCTTAATTCTGCCAGGGTTCCGTTTATGAAGAAGATAAAGATGCCTTACCGGTAAGGGGATGATTTCGTTCTAGCTACGGGGAGCTCACCCGTGCTAATGATATATGCGCTCCACGTGTCCTTGTTGTTTACCTTCTCTTGTACGGTACTCCTGGCTGCAGGGAAGTCCTCGCCGTAGGGATGAAGCTCCGATACTCTGAGAGGTGAAGATGGTTAACAATGTACGTGCTGGGGTGCGCTGTGATGTGGCAAAAAGTCTCCTACACGTTTCACCTATGTATGCTTCGTCAGGGAGATGTGGGAACCCTTTTTGGTGCAGTTTAAGTCTCACTGTATTAGGTCTCTCTGGCGCACCAATATACCTCCAGTTGTTTTTACCTCATACTACCAAGGGGGAAGCAAAACTCCCTCACATCATATTGGAAGCAGACGGACGAGTAATCCTAAACCCCCCCCCTCCCCCCGATCACCTTTGCACTCCAACCATCAGCGCGGGATTCCCCACTTTGCTTTTAGATTAATTGCAGGTAACATTCCTCAAGCAATTTGGGAGAGTCTAGTTGCAAAGATGCAAAAAACAAATTGTGGGTCAGAAAAGGAATAGGATTGGTTTATTGGTTGGGTGTTTTAATTTACATGGAAAAATGATATAGCCAAAGAGTTGTACTTTTGAATATATTCTTAGGAATATGCCTGGCTGAAAATGAACACAATAAAATTGATTTTGTAATGGTGGAAACATAGGGGAAAAAAATCAAACAGAGTTTAGAACTTTGGACCAGATTCACTTTAAGTACGATCACGTAGCATAGTTACGCACTAGTAAGTATACTGCACTTCCCCAAGCACTCCCCTCACATGGAGAATAAGATGAAGATAAACGGATATCAGCGCTACTCTTGAAAATGAAGTGAATTGAAAGAGTATTGTTATATTTATGCTGGTGTTAGGCCCTATTGATAATAGCAGGTAATAAATGGTAGATGCAACTGAAGTCTGAATGGTCTATGTGAGAACGGAATGATCAGTTATCCTTAGGGGATAAGGACTTAATAATGTGGTGGGGAGTATGGGAGATGGGGGCAATATAGAATAAATGGATGTGATGTCCTGGGGGGTGGTAAGGGTAATGTCCCGTTAAAGGCAGCTTCAGGTGGCAGTGGTTCAAATAACACAGTCTTGCGATGGATGTAATCTTGATAAGAAGGGAAAAAAGTACAATAGTGTGATACTGTATAACTTATTGCAGACAAAAGGGTAGATGCACTCATGTAGGTAAAGATGAGTCTCAGCCTGTAGGCAGAGTCTGTCGCCGTCCGTCGCAGGAGAAGGACCTGGGTACTTCTGGATCTCTGGTACTTATGCAGGAGTGTGATCTCTCCGTGCGCCTTCTGGTTCAGGGTACCTCTGGCCATTGGTCCTCGTGCAGCTGTGTCTTCTCCTGTGTCAGTTCATGCTTTGACGTTCCTGCTGTCTGTGGTGTTGTCTGTGGGTTGCGGGCTCTGTGCGCGGGCTGTTAGGGAACCTCTGTCTTCAGTATCGCAGGCAATGAGCTGGGGGATCTCGAATGCTATGCTCAATCCTCCAGCGGTTGTCGGTACTGATCTGTGTTCTCTCCTTCTCATCTGTTGTGGTGGTGCTGCAGTCTGTGTGCCGGGGACGGAATGCTGGTGGTTTTCCCGAGCTTCCCTGCAGAGCAAGGTTGGTTAAGGCTTCATTGATAATTGTCTTGTTGTAACCTTTTTCTTGGAACTGATGTGCCATACGTGTACTTTGTTCCTTGAATTTTTCTAGACGTGTGCAGTTGCGTCTTAGACGCTTGAATTGTCCTAGGGGAACAATAAAAAAATACTGAAAATAATAGTGCTATCCGTATAACCCAATAATGTGAGGTATGACCGCCAAACTATGGGAAAGGCTGTAGATCTTAAAGCAGCATGAATGTATAAAGCACACCGGCCCGCAATAGGAATCAACAAAACTCAGCCAGTAATACAACTTATTTTATAACTATACCATAGAGTCCATTGCCAACGGGTGTGTGTCACCGACTTAGAGTTCGTAGTACCCGTGCAATATTAACCGAGAATGCAGTGCTGTACTGGGAAAGCCGCGTCTCGGTAAGAATGGAGTCTCAGTTTTGGTTTCCCGCTGTGTCCAAGCCTCGTCCTCGTTTCCCTGTATCCGTGTATGCGTTTCACTCCGGACAAATGAAAAAGAAACAGGCACCCACTGATAGTGCAAATCAGTTTATTCCAAACGAAAGAATGATTAAAGTGGTAGAATACTCACAAAAGGCATATAATAAAAATGCATGTAGTAAAATGCTGATAAGTCTTTGAAGATATACTCCGACTATTGAACAGCAAATGAATAAAAGTTGATAATAAAATATACTTCTCCAAACACAACAAATTCTGCTTTTGTGAAATTTCTTTTATATTTATTTTTCTTCTTCATTCTTTGTTCAATTTTTATCAAATCCTTTTCCACCATTTTATTAAATGTATCTACAAAACAGCCTCTGCTGAAAACAGGATTAAAAGAGGATTTAGCTCTAAATTTAGTGGCTTCCTTAGTTTCCACTATGGTATCTTGATTTACCTTTTGTGCTTCTGATTTTTTTATGGCAAAATATCTTTTTATACTGACCTTTCTTACAAATTTTTGGAGGTCAATAAATGTATTGAATTGATTTATTTTATTCTGTGGCACATATTTTAAACCTTTTTTGAGAACTTGTTGTTCAGTGGTTGTTAAATTATGACCACTCAAGTTATAAATTTTTATTGTTTCTTTTGATTTTTTTTTTTCTTGCTGTAGTATTTTCCTTTTTTGTTTAAGTGCTTTCCTTCTATTATTTTTATATATTTTGCACCTAATAGGATTTTTTCCCCGACAGCCTCTTTTTTCTTTTTCCTTATAGTTTTGTGATTGTTCTGTTTTTTATTTTTATGATTATTTTTAAGGTTTTTTATTTGTTTTTGTGCAGTTTATCCTTTTGGACCATCTAGAGATGTTACATATTCCTCTCTCTCGGGGAGGGCAAGTGAAAATCCTGCTGGGTGAGTTCCCACAGTATTTCATAAATATTATGATGACTTTCTATTACTTTGTCGAAAGTTCTTTCTCTACTATTATCTCTGAGGTATTCATTACCTCTGTGGTATCTGCAGCTAGGACTATGTTTTTGATGGTAAATGTCTCGTGTTTCTAGGGCATATGCACCTAGTCTTGATGCAGATCTGCCTCTAGATGAAGGGGTTCTCCTTCTTTCATAGGATCAGGATCTAGATCTTTCCTGTTTTGATCTTTCATAATAGTGATGGTCAGAATGAGATTTTTTATGATTATAATATTGGTCATGACTTTTATGTGGATTATGATTGAACTGACATTTAATATGATTTTTATTCTGATTTTTATTTTTATTTTTATTATTATTGTTATAATTTTTGTTGCCATTCTGATTATAATGTTTATATTGGGGATCTTTCTTTCGTACTATTTGTGGGCCCACTAATACCTCTTTATAAGATCTACCTTCCTCCCTTATTCTAGACTGATTTCTATACTCAATATCTGCAGGACACAATGTATTATGTGATTGACTTTCTTTTGGAAAGTAATCATCAAGATCCCTCCTAAACTTCCTCTGTTTCCTCTTTATCAATTCCCTTTCATTGTCTCTGATCCTTCTATTGATCTTTTCTTCCATACGTTTGTAGATTTCGGATTCCTTATATGGAAGAAGTGTCTCACTTAGTTTTTTTATTGTATTATCTAAGTCAAAAAAGTATCTTTTTCTTTTCTTTAATAATAAATTCTTTAAGAGACATTAAGCAATTATATATAGCAATACACCGCTCTTAAATCCTAAAACCTATATGGAAGCTAAGAAAAGAGGAATGAGCAAGTGATATCTCCGTATTAAATGTCGTATCAAACCATTTTAATGTACACAATTACGTTAAAACACATCAGCATGTGCCTAAGCACAGCTAAACAAAGTAAAAACAAATCAATAAAAATATATAAAAAGTTCCACTTGTCACAATCTAATTTTGGTTCCAGAGTAATAGAAGCAAATGTGAATTACTGCAGTCCACAGGTTAGAAATTTGGATACTTTAGAAGTGAATAAACAGTGTCCATATATGTAGCAATAGATGGATACAATTAATTGTTGCAGTCTGGCGTTCGAGATGGATATTGAAATTACAAACAGTATGACAGTCTTTGAGGTTGGTAAAGCAGTGTCTCTGCATGCAACAGTTTGTTAATGGACAGTGCGCGGCGGCACAGTGTGACACTCAGCTTATAATTTATGCGGTCTTTCGATTAGTATGAGGTAAACACACCAGCTTGTAAAAACGCAATTTCACTTTATGCGGTCTTTCAATTGGTATGAGGTAAGCATGGAATGTTGTCAAATACACAATGATACCTCCGAAATAGCTGGAGTAAAAATGAGCTGAGATATAGTTACCGCTTCAGAAGAGTTGTAAAATGCTTACGCACAGACTCGTGTCTGTAATAGCTGCGTGTCGGGCATCACTTCATAGGATTTTACACCTTGTTGTTTTGCTGTTGGCTGCAGCGGGCGTCCCCGCTGTATGCACGAGCTGGATGATGAATCAGGTGTGGGTGGTAGGCAGTATCAGATGGTAGCAAGTGGACGTAGAGCTCTGGGATTCAAAATAGACAAGTGGGGAGGAAACTTCTGCAACGCGTTTCGTCACGAGGGTTCGGACTTTATCAAGCAGTATAGAGTGATCTTAAAGGGTGTTTATATACCCTAGCTCAGATGTCGCGGATTGTTTTGGATTAGGAAATTTTAAAGGAAAAGTTTCAATTAGAACATTTATTTATTGATACATTTATAAACATATACCTGATATCACTTGCTCAAACAATAGAAAATATAGGTATAACATATACATGTAGACACACTCAGTGTACACATAATATGTTAATTATACATTTTGTTTTCATCAGGATAATTTTTATGATTTACATTAGGGAAGGGGACATAGTTATAGATGAATAGTGAATGTTGGATGATGAACATCACCCTTTGCTTATTGCATTAAATAAGTAGATAGATCATATTGACAAACTTTCTGTATTATAATAAACAGACATCTTAAGTGATTATAATAATTCTTATTTGTGGAAATCATAAAAAATAACTTTTGTTACAACTCTGGTATATCACCGAAATTAAGCTAAACCTCCTTAATTAGAATATGATGGTAGGAATATACATTGTAACATGGTAATTACATAAATTCAAGTACCCAAACGTATGTAAGGCAAACAGGATATAAATGTATATAAACATATTTACTTATGTCTAATAATCATAAATATTCTATTATTTTGATACATCATATATAAAGCATTTATCCAGATTGTTTATATATTCAAAAAATTGTTTTTAACATGAAAATTTTCTTTTAGAGATCTAGACATTGTTTATGCAGACAACTTTTGGTATATAGCATCATAAACCATAGTGTACAAATTATTGAAAAATTATCCAAACCGATTAACAAAACATAGCATCTTAGTGACAATATAGATATGAAGTATGTAAGAATAATAGGAAGCACACAGAATCAATCTGCAAATTCTAATGTTTCGTTTAAACCATCTGGTGTTAGGGTTTGCAATTTAAAAATCCATTCTGTTTCTTTATTACATAATCTATTGAAGCGGTCACCGCCTCTCATGGTATGTTCGACCCTTTCTACTCCAAACAATTTAAGACCATTGATGGAGCAGGGGGCAGAATCTATAAAGTGTTTAGATACACTATGTTTATTAAATTTTTTAAGAATGTTCTGCCTGTGCTCCCTGAATCTTTCCTTCAGTGTGCGTGTGGTTCTTCCCACATATTGTAGGCCACACGCACACTGAAGGGCGTAAATCACATACACAGTATCACAGTTAATAAATTGTTCTATGTTGTAGACAGTGCCATTAGTTTTGGACGTGATTTCCTTAGAATTATTTGCAACAAATCCACACGTAAGGCATGTTGTTTTGTTGCATCTGTAGCATCCTTTAGGTTTAGATGGTAACCATATTTTTGAATTGTCTGATTTTATAGGTACATAGGGAAGGCTACTGGGTGATAGAATATCTTTAAGGGATTTGTTGCGTTTAAATACAATTTTCGGTTTGTCTGGTAATATTGTGCTCAAGATGTTATCATATTTCAATAAATCATAAATAGATTGTACAATTTTCTTTATTTTTTGCGATTTGGTGTTATATTTGCTTATAAACAGCATATCGTTGCTAAATTCATTTGGTGTCTTATTTGTTTTAACTCTCTGAACATGGTTTATCTGTTTTGTATCAAATAGAGCAGTTCTGTCAAGGTTTCTAGCATAATTTTTGGCTTCATTGATTAGTTGTAAGGGATATCCACGTTTTTGGAAGTCTTCTTGTATCAGTTCCGCCTACGAATCATACTCATCTAAATTTGTGCAATTTCTACGAAGTCTGCACATTTGGCTTTTAGGAACATTATTGATCCAAGGTTTATAATGGCTGCTAGTGTAATATAAATAATTACTACAGTCTACGTTCTTATGGTAGTTCTTGGTAATTATTTTGTTGGTATCAGCTAAGATTGTGATATCTAAAAAATCTATGTGTTCAGCGTGGGAAGTATGAGTGAAAGAAAGATTAAAGGTATTACATGCATTTTTATTATATGCCTTTTGTGAGTATTCTACCACTTTAATCATTCTTTCGTTTGGAATAAACTGATTTGCACTATCAGTGGGTGCCTGTTTCTTTTTCATTTGTCCGGAGTGGAATGCATACATGGATACAGGGAAACGAGGACGAGGCTTGGACACAGCGGGAAACCAAAACTGAGACTCCATTCTTACCGAGACGCGGCTTTCCCAGTACAGCACTGCATTCTCGGTTAATATTGCACGGGTACTACGAACTCTAAGTCGGTGACACACACCCGTTGGCAATGGACTCTATGGTATAGATATAAAACAGGTTGTATTACCGGCTGAGTTTTGTTGATTCCTATTGCGGGCCGGTGTGCTTTATACATTCATGCTGTTTTAAGATCTACAGCCTTTCCCATAGTTTGGAGGTCGTACCTCACATTATTGGGTTATACGGATAGCGCTATTATTTTCAGTATTTTTTTATTTATTATCTACCTGTTTGTGGAAAGTGACTGTCTCAATGTGTTGGTCTTTAATGGAAATTTCAAGGTCTTAGAACTCTACTTGTATCTTACTGTATTTTGTGATGAAGCATAGATTCTTCTGGTTTCTCTCTAAATCTGTAATGAAGCTCTGGTGATCAGGTTCGGAGCTCTTCCAGATGAAGATGACGTCATCAATATAGCAGCGTCAGAGGACAAGGGGGCCGCCAACCCGTCCTGAGTCCAAATGTGGGAATCTTCCCACCAGCTCATGAACAGGTTGGCGTAACTAGGGGCGAAACGCGTCCCCATAGCTGTCCCCTGGCGCTGCAGGAAGAACTCCTCCCCATACCAGAAATAATTGTGTTTCAAGATGAAATGGATTCCTTGTATAATAAAGTCAGCTTGTCTAGGGTCTAAATCCAAAAATATTTTATGCTGTTGAGACCTTGTTCATGATTGATAACTGTATAAAGGGACGTGATATTGCTGGTGGCCAGCCACATGTCATTGTCCCAATGTATGTCTGAAAGAACCTGTAGTATTTGTGTTGTGTCTCTGAGATATGATTTCTGTGGTGTGACGTATTGTTGAAGGAAATGGTCTATGTATTTTGATAAATTAGCCTTGAGAGAATTAATGCCGGATATTAATGGTCTGTCTGGAGGGTTTGTGTTGTGCTTGTGAATTTTGGGTAGAAAGTAAAAGACTGGTATTTTTGGATGGGTGATGTTGAGGTAGTTGAACTCTTTGTTTGATAGTATTCATGTGTTTGCGCCTGCTTTAAGTAGTGTAGTAAGTTCGGTCTTGAATGGAATTGTGGGATCTGAATTGAGTTTCTGGTAGGTCTCCATATCTCCCAATAATCTAAGGGCTTTGTGTTATATTGGTCAGTATCCATGATTACAATGCCCCCCCCTTTGTCTGCTGGTTTAATGATAAGATATTTGCTGTCTTGTAGTGTTTTCAGTGCAGCTCTCTCTTCTTTCATTAGATTCACTGGTTTGGGGGTGTATCTACTATTGCATTCTAACTTGTCTAGATCATCAGTCACTAGCCGTTCAAAAGTGTGAATATATTGGCCCTTAAGGTGACTGGGGTAGAATTTGGATGGTGGTTTAAGGTTGGAATTTCCAAAGTAATTAGTATTTGTGGTTATTGTAGATTCTGCAGGTGATTTTAGAGAAGTATTTCTTTAAGGTAAGTTTCCTAATGAAACGTTGTAGGTCTAGGTATACCTCAAATTTGTTAGGTTTCTTGTTAGGGGCGAACTTCAGACCTTTATTAAGTAATGGTATATCTGCACTACTGTGTGTGTGTGTTGGCTTAGGTTGAAGATTCCTAATGGTTGAACAGTCCTTACTGGTTGTTGGAAGTTGGTGGTGGGGGGGGTTTGTATGAGTGTATTTTTGTTCTTGGTTTCGCTTTCCTCCTCGCTTTCCTCCTCTAGTTCTCTTAATTTCCGGTTTAGTGTTGGTGTCTTTGGTAGTGTGTTTGCGATTTGCACATGTGCTCGGCTTGGCTCTAAAAAAGGAACACATAGTTCTGAACTTTCTACGATTGTATGTTGGTTTTGTGATGTTGATGTTAGGTTGAGTGTTTCAGATACTTGTTGTGTGGATGGAGTGTTAGGGAGAGGGTCCTCGGGTGGTGTGGCTAGCGTATGGAGTTCATGGGTATTAGTCGGGCTTAGTGGGCAGTTGGGAGTAAGTTCTGTACCTTCTGTGTTGAAAAGTTGGGTGAGATCTAGATCTAACCAGCCCTTTTCAAAAGAATCTAAGATTCTCGCATGCATGTAATTGTGCTGATTTATGAGTTCAAGGACCGTATTCACAGATCCGTTTTTTAAAAGTACCTACCTCCATAGACCACCTCTATCTTTACATGTTTACTTTACATGCGTATATATATTCCGAACATGCGATTCTATCTAACCTCATCATCAAAGGCTCATTTAAATGCCTCTCCCACCCTCTTTCACGTAACTTTTTGAGTACGTATTTCAACCCTGCCACTCCGTATGTGTATCCCCAAGTGTGATTCAAATGTCCGTGCGTATATTCTACATAACGTAAAAAAATTACTACTCATGAGCAGTTCAAACGTACCTAAAAATATGCACGCACCTCCACGTGACAATGGATCTGCTAATACGGACCCAAAACCCTCTCTTAACTTTTCCATGCATATCTCTGGTCGTATGTATCGCCTTGTCGTATGTAACTGCCTAACCCAGCCCATACTGTACAACTGAAATGCCTCCCTCTACCTACAATGTGTATTTTGTGCTTGCGTAGGGATGACACGTCTCTTCATACATAGTAACAATCAGAGTTACAATGCGTTACATGTGCAGTGCGTTCCAACAGCCACATTTACACAAGCAGCATGCGTAAATTTGCTGTCATACTTAAGTCTTTATTTGGTCCTTTGTCCCTATTCATTTAATTTGTGTGTTGCTAACATTGGGCAAAAAGAATAGGAAAATAGAAAGAAAGCAGAGGAATACCTGGGTATAAGAGTTTATAAAGTTTTTCTTTCTAATTTTAGCTGAAAGACTGCATTTAAAATATTTTTAATTGTACAAGGACATCTACGAAATAAGGGGATTTTATCTTTCTACGGTATACAGAGATGATGTGTGCCAGCAGAGCCACCATCAGGGGGACTATATGATAATTGGGGCTCATGATACCTAGGTGATAAGTAAGTATTCTACTTCCAATACTTGCTGCTGAGAGCTGTACATTAGTGATCCAATGCGCAGGAAAAGACTTCTTGCTAGTAATGCAGGTCCACAGCACTCTAGCACCTATGTGATGTTACATAGGGGGGCAGAGCATTGTGGATTTTTGGTAGCGGCCCTGTGAGCCAGTATTGTATGTCCAACTTTCTACTGATTTAATAATAAAACTAGAATTCTTCCCTTTCTATTTATTTAGGTTTTTCTTTTAAATATTTTAAATAGAGATATATTTTAAATATTTCTGAATACATATTGTGGATAGCACATTCATCCCCTATATCATTATTCTTATCTGAAGAACATCTGTCTGTATACAGAATTATTCATTACATAGTTGACTTGTATTGCTAATGTACATTAAATAGTTCACTACAGTTTGAAGCTTAAGATGAAAACATTGAGACAAACAGGGAAAAAAAAATCTCTTTTAGACTAGAGACAATTAGTAATTCTTAACTGATGATCTTGTCTGTCTCTTGAAGGTGAGAAGTGGTTAATTCTGACATACAGTTAATTTTCCTGTCAGTAAGATGGAGCTAACATTGAGAACGAGTTCCCCAAAGGACAACTTAAAATTGACAGTTTTGTTTGGTGAATGCCAATCACAGTTATAACTGTACATTCTCAAGAGTTTCTCTGAAACTTGCTTTACTGATGGTTATCTCTTTTGCGGTGCTATGCTGCTGTAAAGATGTAATAGAAGAAAGGTTTTTTTATTTTTCAAAAATTATAGGCTCAATTTCTATAAAGATCACCAATAACCTTAGTCCATGGGCAAGTTTTACTAAGCTATGGGTTTGGAAAAGTGTAGATGTTGCCTATAGAAACCAATCAGATTCTAGCTCTCACTTTCCTATTACCTACTAGAGAATGTCAGTTAGAATCTCATTGGTTGCTATGGGCAACATCTCCACTTATCCAAACCCAAATCTTAGTAAATATGGCCCCATGAGTGTGTAGAATATAAAAAAAAAAATGCAAAATACACAGGTATTGAGATAATTACGGTCACATTACATAATTTAACATAAAAAGGATCTACCAAATACTAACCATACATTTATTGAGAATAGCCACTATTCCTGTTATTTACTTCCTGAGATATTACCACATATTACCACATTATTCAAATATTCCCACAAAAATAGTGGTGCCCAAGAAAAAACTGTACCTTACTTTAACCAGAGAAAGAGTTTGCTTATGAGCTATAAAATCTTTTTGAACATCCAGAGAGTGGGTGCAGCTTGGGAGAAGTCCTGTAACTGTGAATCTGAGGATTTATGAAGTCCAGAAGAGAGTTGTAAATCTCATGATGATCTGAGAAAACGAGCTGGGGTATATCTTGAGACAAGTGAGGATATGTATGCAGGTGCAATGTTGTTTATGGCTTTATAGGTTAGTAAGAGGATTTTGAATTCTGTAGTAAACAGACAACTAGTGTAGTTTGACAGAGTGGACTAGCTTTATTTGAACATTTTGCTAGGAAAATTAGTGTTGCTGCTGCATGTAAAATACACTGTAGAGGGGTAACTTTGTAGTGTGGGAGTCCAATAAGGAGAGCGTAACAGTAATCAATGTGGGTAATATACAGTTACAGTGTGTGTGTGTGTCATACCCTCCAACTGTACCTATTTAGCAGGCACAGTACCATTTTTAATGCTCCTGTACCGGATTTTGGCCAAGCAGTTCCCTCCCCCCTATACTCACCTTCCAGTCCTGCAGCATTTGATCACTATAGCAGAGCTGCAGGGACAGACTCCTCCAGCTCTGCTAAAGTGACAAGACCCTCTCCTGTGAGTTCTTAGCTCATATAAAATGAGATTTTACACCTTATCATACATGCAAATGAGAGCAGATTAAAGCCCCACCCCTTCATGGGACAAGCCATGCCCCCAGGTATACCGATTTCTTATAAAAAAAAATGTTGGAGGTTATGGTGTGTGTGTGTGTGTGTGTGTGTGTGTGTGTGTGTGTGTGTGTGTGTGTAATTTAAAAAGGCTTCTTGTATGTATTGTTGCATTATAATACATATTTTAAACACATTGCCATAAATTGATCATTAAGATGTATAAATAGTATAGTACAGTATAGGGTAATACTGTGGGTTTTTAATTTAATTAGACTGATTATTGCTTGTCAGTTGCATGTTTTTAGAGCTGTTTTAACAGAATATTAAGGCTTTTCATTGAAGAAATATCTCTTCTGTCAGGCGGTCACACAAGCCCTGAGCTGGTACCAGATATCTGTAGGAAGTCAAAAGAAACATGGCTACTGATCAACTCACAACTGGACTGAAATACAGTACACAGGTTCTCAAAAATATAGTGGAGCACCTTTCTTGATTAGTTCTCAGCAAATCAACAATTGCTGCAATTAGACCTAAGAAAATGAAAGCAGCAACACTGGTTTCTAGAGGTCAGCCAATAACACAATATCAGTGTTATTTGCTAATATTATAATGGATCACTGCATTCCATGCATTTCTGTATAATAACACATATGCAGAATTACCCACGAATGGTATATTTACTTAGTTTGCTATAGAATAACATCATAACATTATTTAATGAAGCCAAACACTTTGGAAAGCAGAATTTTTCTCTGTTGTATAGTTCAAATGTCCCAGCTGTGTTTTTCTTAAACTAGGAAACATATGTAAACACATGAAAATAATAGAATCTTATTTCATAGTATGTGGCCACATTGCAAAATCTGTGTTAGAAATTAGCCTTTTCCTAGAATCATTTTATATGAATTGAATGGCTATTTACTGCAAGTCCCCTACCTGAATAAATATTATAATAGAACCTTGGACTTAATTCTAGAGTTTATCTACCACTGTGAGCTGCAGGTATTTCGTGCTAATGGCATCATACAATGTAACACTTTAATTACAATGCCTTACTTTTTTTGACCCTCCAGTGAATAATTGTAGATTGTGATTCAGGAAAATTTGAGTTAAACTTCATGCCCAAAAAAATAAAAAAACAAATAAATTATAAGAGCACGGTAGTTTGAGGGGCTTGGTGTTTGAGGGGCTTTAGCTCAGAAAGTATTTTATACATTAAGATGAAATTTATACCAGTCTGTGGAGAATTGACTTCCGGTGCTGCATGCCAAAATGTATAGTGAAATAATTAAAAATGAAAAACTGGAACAGGTAAAAGTGGAAAATGTGGACGTTTTTTCCTACTTCCTTTTTCAGAAAGCCACATTACATTAGAATATGATTGGGAAGGCAGAACTCAGTGCAGAAAGGGTATTTTCACTAGCTGTTTGTTTTGTTAGGGAGCTGACGATCCTGGGGAGTGCCTTTGAGGGGTGAGATTTCAAAGAAAATGACAGTTATTTTACAATTTAGGAAAATGTGCTGCATTATAGAGATAGGAGAGAGAGTTCCCAGCTCATAACGTTGTGCATGTCAAGTAAGAGCCCTCTACAAGGTTGTAGAAATGTGTCCAGAAATACAGCAATAGGGTGCGTCATGGAGTCTCTTGCGGAGATAATTAGCCATCCAGGTGGATGGAGGGGATACTTGTGGATCTTGGAGAGCGTATATATGATTGGTATTTTTGGAGATTTTGCCATAAGTTATTGGTATACCGAATCAGGAATCAATTCAAGAGAGACAGCTTCAGAAAGGATGATGTTAAGTTCTGAAAGGAATGTACCCGTCGGATCTCTTGGTAATAGCTGATATGTTGATTGGTCACCGAGTTGACAGAGAACCTCTTGCCTGTAGACACCAATGTCCTGAATGACAACAGCCCCACCTTTATCCATGGGGCGTATTACAATGTCTGTCTAACTTGACAAACATTTCAAGGCTTTACGTTCATCGGCAGTGATATTTTGGTGCATGCTCGGGAGAGATTTAATCGTTTTGGTCACAGCGTCATCAGTGAGACGCATGAAAGTTTTCATTGAAGGATTCTGGCTAACTGGATCAAAGTGAGATCTAGGACGGAACTGTGAGTATTGTGAAAAACACAGTTTAATAGGGCTAGCCCCTTCATCAATCGGGCTATGCGAGCAGTTTGGCCTATTGTACAAACTGATTCAGCACTCCCTGTCTTTAGGGATAAACAATTGATGCCCTGTTACCAGCGGGGGAGGAATATCAGGGACTGGTTTGTCAAGTTGGACATTTCTCAATTAAGTGCCCAGAACCCTAACCTCATGTGTAAACCGCCTGGATGTTATAGGTGTGTGGGCTGTGTCACATGCAGACACTTAATCCCCACAAAAACCTTTAACCATCCCCATTCGGGCAAAGTATATCGGATCAGACATGTCCTGAATTGTATGTCCAAATATGTTTACATCCTACATTGTCCCTGCGGTTCCTGCTATGTAGGTAAGACAATCAGAACTTTTTACGAGAGGTTTAACTTACACCGATCGGCGATTCGGTCTGTCAGCTATGAAGATCACAGTCTCGTATACCGATATTGTCTCTGTTACTCCGATAGATCAGAGCTGGTATATAGGAGTCCAGCAAAGCCACACGTGTCCTGACGGGTTTTCTTCCGTTGCTCCGACTCGTCGGCGCTAAGGGAGAGGGTCCCGAAAGGGATGTGGGTGGCGTGTTAGCTGAATATTATAGGAGGGTCTCCGTTTATTGAAGATATCTCTAATGTTTGTTTTCCATCAATACGTATGACATATCCGAGGTATTGTATATAGTTTGAACAGATGGAATGCGCATACGGTAATAAAGGTCTTTCTATCAAAAGCAGGATAGTCTCTATAGAAGGCCTGCAGGCCACTTCTTCAGAGATAAGTAAAGATATCTGATCTTGGGGGTATTTAAACTCCCTCGTGATTGTAAACACGGATGGGCGCTAATTAATGAGCGTGGCTAACACTTTCTATTACATGAATGCAGAGGAGAACAAGATTCATTACGAAGGGGGAGGAAATATCCAACACTAGTCTACATGTTATAATAAAAATGTACATACATATATATGAAGGAGAGGAAGGGGAAGAAAATAGGGGAGGGAATTAGAAGGAAAATATAAAAAATATATATAAAAATTAAATAAAATATAATATAATATATAAAAAAGACGTGCTTATACCTAGGTATTAGTCCATCTTATAATTGGTCAATAAAAAATATATATAGGTAATGTATGGAACGGTATTTTGATAATTAGAATAAGAAAAATTGATGAAAAATTGATAGTTAATTACTGACATATGCACAATTATATAGATGTATAAAATAATATATTTACAAAAGATACATATATACATGCGTACAATGGGGTATTTATTCATTTGTTTTCATATTTATTTTTTATTGTTTTCCATTTTTTACCACTATTTATTTTTCATTTTTTATTTATTTACCATTTATCACTCTTGATACTTCCAATATTAATTATTAATTAATATTAATTAATTTCCCATATATATATATATAATTAGTTTTTGGGCATATACATATTTGTGTAACCACTATCATGTCCCAACTACATCCGTTTCAAGTTCTTAATCTCTCATTGTTTGTTTCTTATTTCTTATTTCTTACTTTTTATGATTTATTATTTATTATAGTTCCATTCGCATTTTTCGTTATAACACATGCAGAATAGGGACATAGCTACCACATAATATGTAGTGGTGTTTAAGCACCTATTTTATTTATCAATTATAAGAGTGCATACACAAAAATATCAATAACAATACCAAAAAACACAATAATAATAATAAAAAAAAAAATTGTGTCAAAAATAATAATAACCACAAGAAAAAAAAAAATTTACTTAGAAAGAAAATATATTTGGGCTTTAAGGGATATAAAGGTATCTACATGGATATAAAGATATGTTTAGAGAGAAAATATATATAAGAAGATATAGACTTATATATCATTGTTTGGTCCCCATTCTGCCTGTAGTTTTTTGTGATGTGATGCTTTGGTGCCGCTGTGCATTCTACATCTGTAGTGTACAGGTTATATGATATCACTTGGATCCTTATTTTATTAATATACATTTAGCCATCTATATTGTTTTGCACTTTTGTTATGGTGATTAATTTTGTTATATGTTTTTTTCTGTGTATCTCCAGATCACTGTGACCCAGCCGGCTGGTGCCCACTAGGACTGTTGCCGAAACTCTCCTGCCTGGTTGAAGTGAAGGAGCATCCCATGATGACACACACGGCGTCTGGTCTCCATGCCAACGAGGAGACCAGGGATTCCCTTGCCAGATGCCGGAGTGAGTGGCTAGGTACAGTCAGCGTGCTCGCGACGGTGGTACAGTGGTTGGAGCTTACACTTCTGACGGGGGTAAGTATGGGGTTTATCTCTCTTATATATTCTCTGTGTCTAACGTTGTTTCACTGCTATGTATGTCCCTGATGAAATATATATATATATACATCCAATATATATATACATCCAAGATAGAGGCTGCTTCAAATCAGTTTATAAAGAAATGTATATAGCAGGTGCACAAGGCAAGGGGAATTTGCACAAAAAACAAACATGGCCTGGCACTCTAGCCATTACCCATGATCTCCCATCTATAAAATAAAAGTCAGAGAATTAGTTACAAATATCTGCAGATATGTGATATAAGCCACCCGCCACTTTCAAGGCTTGTAAAGTTTTTTTGGTAGTGTGTGTTTGTATGTGTGTGTTGGTGTGGGGGGTGGAGTTACTGTTTGCTTTGTAGTTCTCATCATAATTTCATTTTATCAGGGCATTTCTTTATTCATTTGATTTTATAGATTTTTTTTTTAAACATAACATAGGCTAAACTAAAGAGACTTTGTCAAACTAAAAATAGCTTCAGCTGGCTTTTCAAATTGTTGTTTAAATTGCAAATGTAAAATGTTGCTCCTTATTTAGATGATGCAAATATGTCTTTCTTACATTCATTGTGAACAACAGAAGGCAGGAGGATCTTAATTAAAACATTCACTCTATTAATGAGTATTTAAGAGATTTAACTATCTAACTTTATATGCATCCTTTATCAATACAGTAAAATTAGAATTAGTTTCAATTAGTTCAGAGACTTGTGGTACAATTAGGGGCAACAAGTTTCTGAGCACACTAATGTGGAAATGCGTTGGTGTAGTTAACAGTGTGGAGGACCGGCATAGGCTTCGCATGGACAACGGGAAGGTAGATTTGATGTGCAGTTTGTTTTTTTTTGGTCCCACAGATAGTCTATCCCCCATTGCACCTCCCCGTATATTATTCTTGGTGCCTCACTGGAGCTGAGTGCAGCTAGACACAGTCCCCACTGAAGAGGGAAATCCCTACTGAAGTATTTTTTAGAATATAATATTACTTTTGTTGTTCTTTTAATATATGATACAATGCATGCAATAAGTTACATTTTAAAGGAAGACTTTTAATAATAAATCTGAAATATTGGTACAAATTGGACCGAGAGTTGTATATTTATATACTTAACCACCAAAAGGTGGATAAGCTGAGTGCAGTAGAGATCAATAGGAGAACGAGAAAAAGAAAGAATCATGCCATCTGTAAAAAAGAAGAAAAATCATTTAATAAGAATAAGACTCTGAATATAGATGAGTGAAGACAAGTCTTGTGTCATGGACATTATTGTAAGCTGAGAACGCACTTAAAAATGGAACATACTTTTGCATAGTATAGTTTACCCTAGCTTACATTTAGGATCATTTCTGGTGGGCACTCAAGTGGTAACCCCCATATACCAGAAAGAGCAGCCTTTTGGTGTGCAGTTGAGACAGGTGCCCCTATTTTCCAGGGAGATTTCCATCCGTCATGAGGGATTTTCCCAGATTGAATCAGATTGTCAATTGCTTCATCTGGATCAATCCCATTTATAAATTAGGGATTACAGGAGATCCATAATAGGTTGAACTTCATGGACTGGTGTATTTTTTTTTTTTATCTCATGTGCCTCATGTTATTATGGTGTCTTTATGATGGATGTAGGAGGTGTAGCTACTATGGTGCCCAGATGTGAGGGGATGAGGGGCAGTTGCTAAGTCTGAACGCACTATAATTATGTTAGCACCACTCTTTTCAGAGCTGAGCAAAGGAAGAGAACTGCATTGCTGTGTCCACTTATAAATTTGCAGTGAGGTCCAGCATTGCTTTATTCTGAACCCCACCTATAAGCGTTTTGATTGGTTGAAGCAAATACAGAAAAGAATCACAATGCAAAAAACTCCCTACTCAGTAATGATCCCAAAATATTCTATTTATAGGTTTAACTTCAATATCACCAAGTTTTCAGTTGATTAAAGCATCCCAAACAGTGATTACTATCAATGGGTATCCCTGTGATCTCCTATGTATCATATACAGAGGCATAATTCCCTTATCACAGTTGCCATTACAGATATTGGGCCGGATCTAGACCTACGGGCACCCGAGGTCATTACGGCCGGCATTGTAGCGGAGAGTGCATGCCCCGTGCACTGCTCGCTAAAGGTAGTAAAATCTGGACACTTACGTGTCCAGATTCCTACCTTAACATTTACGAATGCTGCCCCCCCAAGTCCTAATTGAAATGCCTATCTCCGCCTATATGACAGCCCCTTTTACGTAACAGCTGGTGTATGTGATGGACATTGCGGATGCCAGGCACTACTCTAGTGTAAGCAGGTTGTGTGCATGAGCACAACCTTATTGACAGGGGAATTGCACAATCACCATGCGTAATTCCCCTGTCGGATGTAGCCCAGGATCTGGGCCATTGCACTTATGTTAAAATCAATTTGAAGACTGGATTGTAAACTGAAAACACTTGATCATCTGATTTTATTACTACAATCTCTGGACACTGCCCTTAAATTATCCAACATATTATGCAGTCACCTTATCCTGCTCCTCATATTCCAGTCATTTAAACTGTTTTCATTATTTTTCTTCCTTGCACGCCATCCCATTCTCCAGTGTGCTTTTGAATATTTGTTCCTTGTCAAATAAATGTAAAGTAATTCAAGCTATCTCAGTTTTATGGCACACAGATGACACTTTGTGAAATATTTTACAGTAAAAGAAATCTAAAATATTTATTTTCTAACACACCTTCTTTAATATTTATGGGCAGGATACTGACTTCCAAAAAAGGGTCAATTCCCATTCACAGGGAACAGAAAATACCTGCACACGAGTTCAGTACAAATATGGATCCTCAAGGTTCAAAATTCCATACTGATTTGCATACCATAATGTTTTCCACAGAGGGGGCAGTTGCAAGCACTAGTGGGAGGAGGAATTCAAATAGTACAGTACAGAACTGACCTAAGCAAACTATCTAATTTTAAGTGAGGACGCCTCAGAAATCTTAAGAAAAGGGGCTCACAACATGCAAACAAGGGAGTGACCTTCCCTGTTCTTGTAGGTAAAGCTGGATCCAGTGGGATCTAGTTGAGTATCGGTTCGTTCAGAGCTCATAGCACAGCACAGCCCGTAGCCTGGATCTGGTCCTGTATTAATGCGCATCTCTAAATATTGCCTGTTTTTGTAGTATGTACCCACTCATTTCAAGTGAACAGGTAAGTTGTAGTAATGAAGACTGAATTTAAAAATCTTTCTGCAAAGGAATCCCGGAGCAAAAGATGTTAATAGCAGTATCGTGCTATCGGACATCTGTGTTAGCAGTTTATTCACTCCTAACTAAACTTCTCAAAATCAAGTGCACAGAATCTTGTAGCGATATGGAAATCTGGAGTGAGGGAAGGGTCGCCTAAGCTGTACATTTAACTATGAGGGAATGGCTGTTTTCTACTGCTGCACAGCTGTACTGTTGGATGTATGAGAAAAAAAAGGATAAGGTGTGGTCGGGTGCTAGTACCTTTACGTTTGATATATGCTAATAAATCAATATTATTCAATCCTAAAATAGACAAATTAAACATACCATAGAGAAATATCAGTGAATAAAGTCTGTCACACTGTCAGGGCAGAACCGGATCAACCCTGCAGTGTGAAAGGAATCACCCTAGGGTCTGTGACTTTGGATGATAAGCCTCCACAGCAATATCCCGGGTTGTAAGACCCAGCATATTGCCAGGGCGCAGATGTGAAAGGGGTATTGTCTGTAGCTGCTCCATTGTCCTGCTCAAAGTCGCTCTACAATTATCCACGTCAGCTGTCAGGCAAACATTAAAAGCAGTGTCTTTGCACAATGTGACTGTGACTTCCAGTAATGATGTGTTTTGACCATAACCATGTCTGCTTTTGGGTTTCCAGGGGAATCAGTCATCAATGTGGAAATTTAGAAGTAAATAAAAGTCATTGAGATTTTATTGTTATACAATTATAGCAGTAGAATGGTCAGTATGTCACAACACTGTAAAATTGCCCACCTCAACAACTGACACTGTGTGAGGAGAAAATATAATGCATAGGTTTATCATCAGCTTCAGTCTATCATACACACACAGTACGGATCTAATAATGTACTTAGTCATCACAATGAACAAGGACCACAGGCTTTAATATAGCTATATTTGGCATACTTGTAACACACACTCATGGCCCTAAAAGTGATTTGCTGGGAAAATCAGTATGTGACTGTGACTGTGTCTGTGTCTATTCTCCTTCTCAAGGATGCAGTGCCTCTATCTTAAGCTGATCTCATTAGTGTCCACACAAGCCTATTGAGGAAGACAAATGTAAATGGAACATTGGAATATTTATTAATGGAAAATAGATAGAATGAACCTGAGCTTGGCTTATGAGAGTCTTAAAAACAGCTCAGAGCACTACATCTATGCCAGCACTGCAATATACAAAAGTATATAGAAGAGCGCTAAAGTCAGTATTAGAAACTCCAACTTCCGCACATGGTAAAAATATCAATTTGATTATCCACAATAAACAAATTAAAAAACTGTGTTTATATGCAAATACAATATAAAACCCCAAGATGAATACTATTACTGTATATAGAGCTGCTGAGATATCACACAAAGCGATACGGCTAAGTCAGTCAATTGATGGCTTGCAGTTTTATTAAATATTCACAAATCCACTGATATAAACAAAAGTCAAGTGAAGCTATTAGCAATCACGTTGGGATCAAATGTCTTCACAGGCAACTAAGTCCGACCTGGATCCAAGGCAGGGCCACCAAGAGGAATTCTAGGCCCCGGTACAGCAACTTCTTTAGGCCCCCCTATAGTTGATGTTATGTCAAAGGGGGTGTATCCAAACTATTAGAGCATGGCTGTGCCTCCTTGGGGGGTATGTCTAGCAGGTTTAAAGTGCTAGGTTACCCCTCTACAGAATAAAACCTGTACACGTCTTTTGTGGAGGTGGAATTAAGAGGTCAGCACTTAAGAGCGTCCCAGCTAAGGTATCCATGCCATTAGTTGCAGAGGGTAAAATTAATGAGTTAGTTATTATACAGCAAAACCTGTATAACATAACTATGAATTGATTTACACTTTATAGCACAGTTTATGCAGGTTTTGTCTCTATTAGTCAAAATATATAATAGCTATATGGAAAAAATATATAATAAAAATAGCAACCAATATTTTAATAGGCTATTATAATATTGGTGACTATTTTATTGTATTATTTTTCCTCATGTTAATTACACAATTAATAGACTAATAGAAACAAAACCTTAATAAAATACATTTGAATTGTGTTACATGTTTTTGTAAATTTTTGTCTCTATTATCTATTAATTGTGTAAAAACCATGATAGGATAATATAAATAATGTAAAAAATATAATACAAATATAACTAAAAAGGCCTTTGACATTGGCTATTACAATATTGTTCTCTTCTTGATTATATTTTTTTCACATGATAATAACAACACAATTTATTCATTAATAGATGTGAACCTTGAATAAAATTACTATGAAATGTGCAACAATGGTTATTTTATTCAATTGTGTCTGTATTAAACTGTTAGGGAAGGTGCTGATACTGCCACAAAAAAAGACAAAAGCAAAAAAAAACACTCACTGAAACTAATAACAAAATAGAAGTTAGGAGGTAAGTCAATCGCACTAATTGGTGGTCACTGGCACTAAAATAGGACAAATATATAGTATTACAAAGCTAATATTAATAATAAAAAACAAAGTTAGTGTCTTCCGCTGCTAACAGTTGCTGACCATGTGTGCAAAGTATAAGCATTATATGTAAATACAAAGCACATGAATTATAAAGGCAAGGCAAGTACAGCATATAAGTGGTGTCGAAGGTTCATTAACCCCTAATGGATCAAGTACCAAAATACAGTGTCCATTCTTAAAAATGTCTTGCCATAGCAAACATTTGAACTAGATATTTACAGAAAGTTCTTGGTCCCTCTTTCTTTGGAGAGTTTTTGTTTAACAATTGATAACCACTACAAGTATCACCCACCAGATATTATAGGTTATATTTTGCCTCATAAAATTGTCTGTGCGGTTGTTCCCTTATCCTCCATGTGTATAAATTGATCTATTAGGGGTTAATATATCTTCAGCACCACATCTATGCCCTATTTGTCTTGCTTCATAATTAATGTGCTTTGTGATAAGAATGTTTATACTTACAGAGGTAATCAGCTCATCCCTGCATACCAAGAGTTATCTTCTCCTCATTCAATCTTCAGAAAGGCTGCCGCTCCTTGAAGTGTGGGAGTGAGAGTGCGGGGCTGGCACCAGCATAACCTCAGGACCTCGCGCAGTGCTCTTCTGGGAGATATTTTACAGAGGCTCCATTACGGAGCCCAGAGCCAGCAGTAGCATTATTACTGGCCTGGGCCTTGTTATGGAGCATCTGTAAAACAGGAAAATGTTATGCAGGGAAGGGAAGATTTCCAAATCCCCATCTGCTCCCCTTGTTTGTAAAAAAAAAAAAAAAAAAAAAATTAAAATAAAAACAAAACAAAAAAAACTCAACCAACACCAGTGTAGGGCTGGGCCCGGGTACTTTGTACCCCCTCCCCCACTCTCTCGGCAGCCCTGATCCAAGAAACCGAACAACTAGAAATGCTCACTAGTTTCATATTGACTGTTTTCTTCTTCCTTTCTATAACTGATAAATATTTAGTAATTTTACATGCAACATCTTGTGTATAAATAATTTAGCATGAAAAAGAAAAATATTTCTATAATAACTGATTTTGTTTACTTATTAATTCAATATATGACTCCTCTTCCATAAGGTAATTTTACACAGCATCAATTAATTGATTAACTTAAGGGTATTTAATTACTTCTGTTCATATTATACCCATTCCTTCTGATGAAATTGCCAGAGTAGGCAAAGACGTCAAGGCGTCAAGGTTCCTGCACCAGCTGCTGTTTTATTCATATTGGTATTTGCACTTTACCAGAAACCATGGGCATTTAACGGAGTATCTATATTAAGGACAACAATTCACTAGAAATATAATTTTGAAGAGAGCACAAAAGAAAGATCTTATCCAACATAGCGTGCAACAGACCCATCCTAAAAAGTACTTAATTGCACATGATCCAGATTACATCAGAATCTAATTAACTGACCACGGGACTGTGTCCCATCATTGTTTCTGAATTGCGGTTGGCCAAATACAGCTACAGTCTGTTGCTGGATATTCATATGTATTCCGCTACAAGACTCCAACACACATTCAGGAGACTCTCCATTAATGTTGGTAATACAACAATGATATTGAAATGTTATAAACATTTATAGTGAGTGCTATTAACTATTACAGGTAACGTTGGTCGGACTTAGTTGCCTGTTAAGACATTTGATCCCACTGTGATTGCTAATAGCTCCATTTGAATTTTGTTTATATCAGTGGATTTGTGAATATTTACATTATTATTTATATATATATATATATAAATATATATATATATATATACACATTTATTTATATTTAATTCAATTCTACAATCCATCGATCGGCTGACTATCGCTTTTTTTGACATCTCAGCAGCTCTCTATAATAGTATTCATCTGGGTGTTCTTTTTTAAATTATATTTGCATATGTACACAGTTTTTTTTATTTATTTATTGTGAATAATAAAATAGATATTTTTACCATATATGGATGTTTGAGTTTCTAATGTTGACTTTAGCGCTCTTCTATATACTATTTATTGAAGGGAACCTGAATAATAATAAGGCCAATATCTAAATGGTAATAGTTGGATAAGAACAATGGCAAAAGCTAATGTGAAAATATGAAAAATATAAATAATAAATTACAAATACAATTTAAAAGAATAGCAAATTCACAGCTACCAGAAATGCACAATCTATTTTAAAATATATGTGGTTCACACCCACTCCCAGTCCAAATACTGAAGTAGTTAAATTGGCTAAATAGTTATTTCTTAACTAATACAATGCTGCATAACACTTGAGGCCTGTTGGTACTCCTGACAATGTTGAGCTGATCAGAATTGATCTGTGTCACCTGAACATCCCATTAGTTCCACAATAATGATTAGAAAGGTAGAATAATTCACAGTTTGCATATAAGCACGTTAGGTCACACACTCTCAGTGATAAGTAAGTTCCTATAAACTCTGTACTGTATTCAGATTTAGGATAAGATTCTTATGGATTTTGAGATTCAAAATTCCGCTTGTAGAAGAGCAGGGCACACCCCCTACTCTGCTACGTGCAGATATTGTATCCTGAACATTAGCTATTTAACAGGAACCCTTCCATTTGGGATACTGAATTCTCAGAGGGGTGCCTCTGAGGTAAGTTAGCTTTCAAGCTGGTGGCTTATCATATATTTGCACAAATATGTGTAATGGACATTTCTGCATTTTATTTTACAGATAGAATGGTATAGTCTGTTACTGGTTAATGGCAGTGTTGCTGGGGCATTTCCATTCCTATGTTTCTGTGGCTAGCAGATCACCCTGGCTTTTCATGCACCTGTTTGCATTTACCTATAAATTGATTGAGCAACTTCCATTTTGTGTGCTCCTATCTGTTTGTCATGCACTGGACTCAGCACTGGTCCATAAATGAACCACACTGGACCAGAGGCAGAGAGTCTGACCGCAAGCCTGGTATTCACCAGGGCCCCTGATGGTGGGGATGGACTTGGCTGCAGGCAAGCAGAAAATCACTGACCTCTGGAAAAGCACACAGATTCAAGATGGTGGACAGGATCCGAGTATAGCAGGAGGTACTGTAGGGGAGGCTACAAAGACTGGATACTGCAGTGAGCAGTGGACACTGGAAGGGCAGACACTGGAGACACAGGCAGGAACCAGACACAAAGGAATACAGGAACCAGGAACCGGATAAATGGGACTGAGGACCAGATAGCAGTAATCAAGGACTAGAGACAGGACCTGGAACCAGGGAGCCAAAACACATGAGAGGACTCGAAGATGCAATATCAGCAGACAAGGATACCTATTTCTCTGATGGTGAAGGGATGTCAGAGTAGGGTTTAAATAGAGCTTCTGGTTAGTGAGTTCCAGCAAGGAAATGAGCCACACCTGTGAACTAATACCTGCAGCAAAGAGTGAATACCAGGAAGTGCTGGGAACTGAAAGAAGGACATGTG
The DNA here is from genome assembly GCA_011038615.1 of Limnodynastes dumerilii. NCBI lineage: Eukaryota > Metazoa > Chordata > Amphibia > Anura > Limnodynastidae > Limnodynastes > Limnodynastes dumerilii. The sequence continues at coordinate 124,654 of WWET01002374.1, forward strand.
ATCAACAAAGGTAAACAAAATACATAAAGTGCAGAGAAAAGCACCATGATCCTAACAATATTACAATATTATATTCTTTGTGAGGGAAAGGAGTAGAGGGGGAAGCTTTGCTTTTGCATTTGGGTATAATAATATTATTGTTTGCCTATTGCATATGAATATTGAACCACTTTTAATTTATACAGTAATATAGAAATTGTACTTTAAAATAACACCTTTCAAATGAGCTAATTGCAATTACCATGGTTTTATTCAGGTGTATATTTACACATATCCTATTCTGCTATTATTATGCTCAATTCTCAATATCTACAGTATATCAGTCGTTCTATCTTACCCTGTAGGGTTTGTCTATAGCAACCCCTTCCACCCACCCATTTAACTGATAGACAAATCCTGGCCTTTCTTTTTATTATACAAACGTTGGCTCTCCTTTTAATCATTGTTTTCTAGAGCAGATTTGTTTTATAAGAAAAGATGTCAAATAAAAATTTTACATTTGTTTTTAGATATTATAAATTTGCTTGGCCCATCTTGCCTGATGTTATTTTATTTTTTTATATTCTAAAACTCATGATATCTTCTGATCCAATTTGTACCTTTCGTTTCTTAAGTTGGTACATTGGGCCAGATCCAGACCTACGTTCACTTTACGTTTCAGCGCATAGCGTATTTACGTGTCCAATACTATTCACGCCCCTTGGCACTACCCCCGGTCGTACGTATTTTTCCTGTTTTAGGCTCGTAAGTATGTTCAGAGTTTCTGGTTGTAACATCTGCTGCGCGCATGTGCAGAACATGCAGAATTGCATTTTTACGACTACGGAGAGCGTAAATACGCTAGCGGTCGTACCTCTGTATATGGCCTATTGTTGCCAAAAATGTTTAAACTGATTTTCCATGTCAACCTGATAGAAAAGCTATTCCACTTAGGAACGAGTGGATATTTAGAAAGTTTTTAACATATCCACATTCTCTACTTCTAGATATACACGTTTAGAAATATTAGTCTTTTTTACTTTATTTACTTGGTTTGACATCCACTAGAGCAGCCCCAGCTAGTCGCTCCTTCCTGTAAAATACACATCCCTTTGTCTTTATGGTATTTTTTAACAGATCCTTCAGCTTTTGGTAGTTTATATCATTGAGGTTGGCAGTCTAAGTTGTGTTTTGTACTGATATAATAATTTTTTTTTCCCAACCCAATGATTTTTGTGAAGGCAACTGACTTTTACATAATGTATGGGTTTTATTTACTAGATTGGGAACATTCTTTGCACTTGTTTATAAGTTTGATGAATAACCAAAAGTGATAGCCCTGTCTGGTATTTTGTTTTTGCCTTCACTTTACCTATGATAAATAACACTTGCACTAAAATGTTTCCTATTGGGAGTGTGCTGTGCGGGGATTTCAGACTTTCAGATGTGGTTGCTGCGGCAGACATTTTTTTTATTCAGATCATGTCCCTGCTGAATGACAGCTGTATCTAATTGTGTGAATGTTTCCTCTTCATCATCACTGCTTGAAAAATCCTGAAAACAGGTTCCTTTCTGCAATTTCATTTTGTGAGGCTGTCACCAGAATCTGCAAACACAGATTGCTTTGCATTGTTCATAAATGAAAAAGATATGGCTCCTATTACATTTATTAAACGGCAAATGTCATAGGACCAGATGCTGCTTCTTAGGTGCGTGTATTTAAGAATTTTACTATGGCGCAAGCTATGTAGCATTTAAGAAAGTAGTTTTACTACATGCAGTCTTTTAAGATCGCACATAGTTGTTTAAGTAAGAAGAGGTGTGCCACGGCAGCAGGGGTATAACTAGGGTAAATAGAACCCTGGGCAAATACCAAAAATGTGCCCCCCATCCCCATTTTTATAATATATATTTAGTCAGGGGGTGTCACAATTTGTTTTTGGGAGGAGGGATAAGAATTTAGCCCTCCCCTTGGTGTCTTATCTCACCCCGGTGCATCCCTCTCATCTTGGTTTGCAAGAGGAATGATTGTGCCAGCGCAAAAGGGGGCATCTCACTGATTGTCCCTGCGCCCAGCTCGCCAATTATAGGACTGCCCACCCCTGTGTCACAACTCTAAGAGTAAAGAGCCCAGGACCCGGCACCCGCCCCTTCCTTTCATCTAGGTAAATTTCAGTCACTAGAGCCCCTCCTTGTGTCATAAAGAGCCGAAAACATATTTGTAACCACAATACAAAGGAAACCCAGGCTTTAAAACGTTACTACTTGTCATGCCGCTGCCATTTAAGTCCGCATGTGTTCTAATATATTCGCATCACAGCTGCAGGTCGGAAGCCCATCAATATCTGGAAGTGATGACCAAATGGTATCAGCAATCACGGCAACCTAAGAAATCAGCTGGTACACAAGAGCCATGATGTCAGTGTCCACAGAAACCTTCACCCAGGCCTTTCGATACATACTCCATGTGTTGTCTCCAGGATTCTAATAACTTCCTCACGTCTCCCCTCAGCCTCAAAATAATCCCCCTCATGTCTACCCAGCTTCCGATAATCCCCCTCATGTCTCCCAAGCTTCCAATAATTCCCCTCATGTCTCCCCAGCTTCCAATAATCCCCCTCATGCCTCCCAACCTTCTAATAACCCCCTAATGTCTCCCTAGCCTCCTAATAATCCCCCTCATGTCTCTTCAGCATCCCAATAATCCCCCTCTTGTGTCCCCAGCTTCCCAATAATCCCCCTCATGACTCCCAATAATCCCCATCATGATGGCTCCCTCTCATGTCTCCCTTAAAATCCCTTTCATGCATTGCCCTTATGTCTCCCAATAATCCCCCTCATGATGGCTCCCCCTCATGTCTCCCAATAATCCCCCTCATGATGGCTCCCCCTCATTTCTCCCAATAATTACCCTCATGACTCCTAATAATCCCCCTCATGTATCCCAATAATTCCTCTCATGTCTCCTAATAATCCCCCTCATGTCTCCCCCTCATGTCTCGCACTAATTACTCTCATGTCTCCCAATAATCCCACTCATATCTCCCAATAATCATGCTCCTTTACTTACCTTAACTTCTTCATCCTGCTGTCCTCCTAGGCGGCACTCCCTCTCTGCTTGGAAGATACTGACGTGACCTGAGGTCTCGTCAGCGTCACACTGAAGAAACCTGCACTGCAGCCGGGTGCCTCTGTCTTCAGACAGCACAAGTGGGTAGTTAAGAGTGACTATTGTAGGATTCTGATGACGCTGATGGCGCCTACATCAGGTAGGCATCATTGACGCCCAGGGCACGAGCCTTAGAAAGCCCATGTTAGTTACGCCACTGCACAGCAGCCTTGTAACTTTTTAAGAAGAGTGGATGGGGGGAGGAATTGAAATGAGCCAGGGAGGGTGTGGGGAAGGGATCTGCATGTGTATTTTACTTCTTAAGAAGCTCCTCTTGGAGCGGTGGAGGTGACAAGGATAGTGGGACTTCTGTGATGGGCCATCTTAGAGGATCCAACTCAATAAAATGTAAGGAAAGGAAGCAAAGTGAGGGAGAAGGAATAAAAGAATGAGGAGAATGGAGTATGAAGGAAAGAAGGAGAAGAATGATACTAGAATATGATATGAGTTAGAAAAAAACAGGCAAGTACAAAGAGGGAGCGCTCAGCTGCACTGTGTCCAAACACCACTACTATGAAGAGGACTTCCCCCAAGGATTTGACCTATTTTATAGGGTATAGCAGGAGTCCAGCCTCCTGCAATGTTAAAAGCCTGTCAGGATAGGCTGGGCTAAATGCAGACCACAACAGACAGTTTCATTCTTTTCATGCTTATTCAGTCTTCATTCTCTATTCAGTTCATCTTGAAACCTAACACCTGTGCTGCTGTACTGCTTATTAGAGGTACTGTCTTTTCTTTTCTCTAAGCAATCTAAATGAAGGCTATAAAATATTCTGTTAAAGGTTACAGAATGGCATTTGTATTTATTTACAAAGTTATCCCTTTAAAAAGATGGATGCGGACATTCACACCAATTGCTGTGTGGTACAATAAGGAAATTTCATGGTAATATACATGCACTATTCTGTCATTCATTACAAGGTGTTTCCAGTAAGCACACACTGATTGTTACAGTAATGGCTGGGTGATGTCAGTGCTTGTTACCTCTGAACAATCTTCGACCACTGATGTTAAAGCAGGTGCTGCATTTACTTTTTCCTCTTGGCACACACAATGCAAGATTAATCCAGCTATGTAATTGCCCATTAAATAGAGCTACAGTGCCCGTAAGTGAAATATAATATAAATTTGGCGACAACATTATCCAAAGTGGAATTATTTAATATTATCAATTTGACTGAAATTATTTCAAGATCAATTTATCAATTTGAGGTTCTGGCGGAGTTATGTTTTGGGGCCCCCTCATAGATATTTAGAGTAGACAAGTGGTCCCCAGGTAATCATGGGCCTCAGTACTGTGTACTCTATCTTGGCAGCCCTATGTATTGTATGCAGATGTTAAATATTATCTGCTCAAATAGACTAATAGTACCAGTATTTTGTTAAAATAAAGTACTAGACTCAACATTCAGCATTACATTATCACCACTTTTCTACCACAAAACACACTGCAGAATAAAAGAATGTAAATTTTAACATAAATGACTATTTAATATATTTCCTCCTTGCACCATCAGTGTTTGGAATTATTGACGAATAGGGCCTGATTCAATTAGCCTCGCACCCGTGTATTTTGCAGTGCGAAGGTAAGTCTTGTAAGTTTTATTATTTTTATGAAAAAACACCTACCGTAATAGATGGGAAAATGAGCACCACTAACATTTTCCTGTCTATTGCGGCGCATATTGCTAATTGAATCTGGCCCATAATGCTACTTGTCTCCATAAGTTATCCTTACACAGTTTGTTGGTTACTCTTGTCTCATTGACTTCTGATGCTACCACTGTGTTTTGGACACCTTTTTCCCTTTTATTCTTGTTTTTCTATCAGTTGCCTTGAAACTACTGTACAGTTGAGCCAGATAGAGTTCTCCCTGCAATGGTGTTTCTTTTTGCAACATGGCAAGGAAACTAGATTGCAGCCTATAAGTAAATCATTAAAGTTTTGTATACTTACTATTTAGCAGCTGCCAACATCCTGCAGAGCTCAGTGAATAATGCTGACATGTCCTACATAGCAAGTGTATGATTCATCCTGTGAATCATGAAGTCTCTGAATTCTGTTGATTAAAATTGTAATGTAGGTTTCTGCACTCTCTCCTACTTTTACCTATCTTATCCAACGGGTCCTGACAGGCATCCAGCCAAGGATTGTCCGATTCTGAAGTAAAATTAGACTGACATAATGCATTAGGTATAGAGGCACAGCAATTTAACACTGTCTATCTAAATTTCAAGCTCCCTTTAATGGTTTTGGGCACAGGACACTTTAAAAACCACTTATTCCAAAGGATCCAGCAGCAATATTAAATTAGACAAGACACCAGAGACATTTCAAGCTTCCGATATTCGGGAGAGCTGAAAGATTTATTGACAGTAAAAAATGAAAGAACCCGAGAGAGGCATAAAAAAATGAGATAGTAACGTAGCAAGTTAAATGTAAATCTACTCATGCTAGCTTTAAAAGACATTTACTCTAAGTCCCCCTTAGCATGATCATGCATAGAGCCACAGCCAACTACATTACACTAGACAACTCTATGCATGATCAGGCTGAGGGAGCAGTATCAATCTTACACCACCAAATCAATTATCTATATATTTGAATAGCGGTATGCACACCGCATTATATAGGGGAGATTGTAATGTCACCTTAGCTACTGCTGTAATGCTGATTATTTTATCTGGCTTAAAGTGCAAGTAAATGAATGGCGGCTTCTTGTGCCATTCAGAGAGTCAATCAATCATAGAAATTCTTGATGCCACACCTCCACAATGATTGGTGGAAACAAGTGTGAAAAATACCCCTACCCCTGATTGGCTGGATTCACCATATCCCACCCTATGTTGATATAACAGCTATCAAACTGAGCTCTTGGCCTCAGCATTGACAATGCCTCTGAATGAAGTGTGCATCTGTGTTCCACTGTTCAGCTCAAATTTTGATATTTCAGTGCCAGCTCTTTGCTGAATAGTCCTTTCAAGAGTTTATCTCTAGAAACTGAGTGAAAGCACCTCACACCATAGAGATCCTTTCTTTTCCACTTTATCCAGCTGGACAATTTATTTCCATTTGAGGAGCAAGATTAAGCCAGATAAAATAATAAACATTAAAATAGCAGATAATGTGACATTATAATCTCCTCTGTATATTACCGCTATTGTTGCACACCATCAATCAGGCCGTGGCAGCGTGTAAACCTATTTTTCCTATTTGTATATCTGTCCTCCAGTCAGCCTGGAGGGGTGTCTCTCCTATTGTGCTCTCTCCACTTCCTTCTTTCCTTGCCTCCTACAGTCCTTCCTTATGGCTCCTGGTGTCCATTGCCTGTCGTCTTTAGTCGGTTATGTCCTCCAGTTTGTGTGTTGCATGTGCAGCTTTGCTACATTTGCTTATTGCTCTCTCTGTTTGCTCTCTTACAGAGAACTCTGTATGTTTTCTGAGTATTGTCATCTTATTCAATTGTTTAGCATCCACTTAAAGTTCTTTTCATCTATCTCTCTATCTCTGAATCATTTCCATCTGATTATTTTTCTGTGTACAGCTTCCACTCTGACCTTTCTCTTAGTGTGTTGCTGCTCTCTGAGTGCTTTTCACCTGACTCTTATTATCTTTCTGAGTCTTTTTTACCTGACTTCTCTGTCTCTTTGTCTAATCCACCTGCCTGCTCTTTCCTGGTTTTTGCCTCTGTCATTACACCTGCTCTATGACTCCTCAGCCCTGCAGTCATTTGATCTCACTGTACTCTGTGCAAGAACGTGTGTGTGGGTGTCATTATGTGGTGGGGGCCCTCTTGAACACATTACCTCTGGGGGTTATCATTGGAGGACACGACCTGCTAGGACTCTGTAGCAAAGCCTGACCCCATCATCAGGGTCTAGAGTGAAAACCTGGGTCCTAGTTAAACTCTGCACCCTGGTGTACCACCCTCATAACAGCTATTGCAATGTATAGATAATTGATGTAGTGGTGTGAGCAGGCAGAATAATATTATTCCCTCAGCATAATCATGCATTCAGCCAGTTAGTGTAATTTAGCTAGCTGTGGCTCTATGCATGATCATAGCATGAATAGATTTACATTTTATTTACTTTATGTTACTTTCTCATCTTTTTATGCCTCTCTCAGGTTCCTTTGTTTTTTTATTTCAAAAAATCTTTCAGCTCTTCCCAATATTGGAAGCTTGAAATCTCTCTGCTGTCTTGTCTAATTTAATATTTCTGCTGGATACTTTAGAACAAGTGGTTTTTAAAGTGTTCTGTGCCCACAACCATTAAATGGAGCTTGATAATTAGAAAGACATTGCTAAATTGTGGTCCTCTACACTTAATGCATTTTGTCTGTTTCATTTTAGGTAAAAAATGGACAGTCTGGATGACTGTCAGGACCCGCTCGATGAGATAAGTAAAAGTAGAAACAAGTGCAGAAGCCTACATTACAATTTTGATTGACAGAATTCAGAGACAAAGCTTAATGATTTCTAAAGCCCAATTCAACTTTCCATAGTGGGTAGGCCTGCCATGCATGCAATTTTATACCATGTATAGTGGACCTTTGCCTGTTTTTTGGGAATGGTTTAACGGAGCACAACAGTATAATCCATATTTTTCCTCCCTTTACCACATTATCACTTTAATCCCATATAGTCCCCTCACATTAATGTTTTGCTCCAACCCTGACAACCTCTTCCAAGTCATCACTGCTTCTACCGGGTGCATCCACCATACTCATGCATCTCTCCTTGTGCTGTTATCATTTTACTTCTTTTCATTAATACTAGTATCACAATTATAACAAATACATGTGATTTAAAAGTCTTCCAATAATGAATATTGTAGTGAGTACTATTGCATTTTATCTCATCTCTGATCAAGAGGCTTTCTATCCATTTTGAATAGAACAAGTTAGGTTAATTGTTTGACATGTTCATAGGAAATACATTTAGAGAAAAAAAAAGAGACAGACTTATCTCGTACTTTATAGTTTTCTAAATGTTTTTCTTATGAATTGAAACCTAGAACAAAGTTTGAAATATATAAAAAGTTCCATTATGATTGTGAACCAAATTTATTCCCTCCATTATTCTAATCATTTACTATAAAAGAAAATGCTTGTGAAATCACCTCTCCATTTTCTTTGTTTCCTTAGAAACTGTAGCAGAGGTCTTTTTTAATTAATTATATGAACAGGTTGTCTATAATTATGGCAAAATTTAACTATGTTTGTTATCTGATGTATTTAATTGCTCATTTTAGTCTTGACAAAAGATAAAATGTATCCACCCTCACATCTTACAAAATTAGTGATCTGAAAGGTTATAGAAAAATAGAGATTAAAAGATAATAAAATATACAGTATATATTCTTCTTACAAAATATGTAAAAACTGTTATTTTACATTACAGAGCAGCTTAAGCTGCAATGCAGTGACACAAAAGGAAATTACTTTGTGTTATAAAAACTGTAATGATGCACACTCACCGTACTTCTTCATTCTGATTGGAAAACAGGGTTGAAATTAGGGATAAAGGACCTGATTCACACTTAAGAATTTTTGTGTTTTTAGGTGCGTATTTTTATGAAGGTATATACTGCGCATGCGTAGTAACTTTTATACTCTATTTACGTTGGACTTGGGAACGCAAATTCCTAAAGTCTCTAGGTTCGCAGTAACTTACGCTGAAAGGGGCGTGCCATGAATAATTAACACGGAAGATACAAAGATTGGGTGGATGGAGGCATTTAAATGACCAAAAGGAGGTGCGGTTATCCTGACATGTTTGTAAATAGACGCCCTATGCACAAATATGCGAACCTACAGTTAAGGGAGCCATATGGCACTCGTAAGTCTCTTAAGAACCTGAAAACCGAGGCCGTGTCGAGGGAGTTGCCTTGCTATTAGTTGCCTATATTTAAGAACCTAACGCGTTCTTAAGTGTGAATCAGGTCCAAAATGACATTGAACCATATAGACATTGAAACCTACAGTGGGCTCAGATACAGCTTTCCAATATAAGATGCTAATTTTGCGACATGGTTGGAGAACTATATTGCAGACCATTAGTAAGATATTAAAACTTTGTTTATTTACCTGTTAACAGTTGCTGGCTTCCTGCAGATATCAGACAATGGAGCTGATATCACCTGTTAAATTCACAGGATGAGTCATACCCTCTTTCTTTATGACATTAAATGGGTGACATCAACTCCATTGTCTGATCTCTGCAGGAACCATTAGCGGCTAATTGATAAGTAAACAAGGATTTCATAAATTCTAAAGCTCTGTTCAACTTTCCCCAGCATGTGGGCCCGCTATGTATGGCACAATTTTTCCTGAGTTTTGGAAATGTTTAACTGAGCATTGTATATACTTTTTAACTGTACAGTATATATACTGTATCTGTATATACATTAAATAAGATAAAGTGGCTTATCCAGATCTGAACACAGAATCGCACATATCCAGCATTCCATAAATCAAAATGCAAATGAGAGGCCTATATGGGATCCAAGGGAGCATGTAACTACAGCTTTTTATCTCTAGCCAAGTAGAGCAGGTTGTGTATGCACACACGTATGTACTGCAACCCAGCACAAACGTTTCCAGATATGTTCCCTTTCCCCAGCCTTTCAAACACAAGTGCAAGGTACTTGTAATGTATAGTAGAAATGGGGGTATGCTTTGTGCCAGCACTTGTTACCATGTAAATGCACTAACAGAATAAACCAACACAATGCACTTTTGTATTGCATTTGGAAGGTTAAAAACAATGGTTCAAAATAGGTTGTAAAGTGTCAGCTGTTAGAAGGTCTCTAAACATGCCCTACGATAGGTGTAACTGTTTTGTTGTAAATTGTACATCCTTATGTATGTGCTTAAGTCTGTATCAAATTTAGTTTTATGTACTTAATGTACATTGACTATGCCCCTCTGAATGCAAACAATCATGTAGTGACTGTGTTCAGTTTTGGACTATTGTAATTGTTTGCCCCTTAACTGTTCATCTTTATACATATACTGTAAATACTTAAAAAAAAAAACCTTAATGGGCTCATGCCAGATGAGAATAGCCCTTTTACAACAGAGCCATTTTCAACAACCCATTTGTGACATCCCACCGTCAGCGAATGTTCCTACCCCGTTGGAGTGGGGTAATCAAAGATTTCCCATCCCTTCCCTGCAACCTGACCCAAAGCTTCCTTTTCTCCGATTCAACTCCTCCACGTAGCCAAACCCTTAGACTCCCTTCCCACAGCCTAAGACTTCCTTCCCCGCAGCCTAACCCTAAGACTCTCCTTCTCTGATCCATATCCTCACTACAGCCTAACCCTTAGACTTCCCTTCCAAGCTCTAACCCACTCTTCGCAGCCTAACCCTAAGACTCTCCTTCTCTGATCCATATCCTGACTACAGCCTAACCCTAAGACTTCCCTTCCAAGCTCTAACCCACTCTTCGCAGCCTAATCCTAAGACTCCCCTTCTCCAATCCATCACCTCACTACAGCATAACCCTAAGACTCCCCTTCTAAACTTTTTCCCCTTCCTGCAACCTAAACCTAAGACTCCCCTTCTATACTGGATCACTTCTCCACAGCTTAAGTCCACTAACCTGTCAGGTCTCGCATCAGGTACCATCGTGTGCAGCAGGATGTGCTGCAGCAGGTACAGATGTCAAAAAGCTAATGAAAGGGTAAGTTTCCCAAAAATAATTTAGCTGCCAGCTGTGTGTATTTAAAAAATTTTATTTTCGGAGCGGTGAATGGAACCTGTAGTAAGTCAGGATCTGCTCCATTATAATTTTTTTGCTTCCTGTAACAACCTATTAACCTTTAAGGACACAAGAGGCAGAAGTCTCCAGAGCATTTGAAGATATAGAGCATTGATGCTGTGTGATACAATGGTGCTCAACTTTACACCAGGCTGTTAAAAATATATTTTAAAATATAAATATACTGTAAAAAAAAATCTACACGCACACACACTGCTAATTTTTTCAGTGATATTAACAATTTTTAAAATATTGACAATGTAAGGCATAGTATTAAGTAAGTGGATAAATGGAAAAGAGCATTCCATTAAAGGTCTGGAAGTTTAACATTGAAATTAGGGAAAGTAATGGAATCACATGAATAAGAACTTGGTGTATAGTTGAAGAAAGAGTCAAACACATTATATGTAGAGAAAGAGAGTCAGGAGGTTTTCCTATTGTTGCTCTCCCTCTTTCTCTTGCACTCTCTCTCACACTCTCTCTCACACTCTCTCTCTCTCCTGCATTCAACTTCTGTAATCTTTTTCTTCAACCACAAACTGTGTTTTTCCAAACAGCTGACAGACATGAATAAACATCAGTATTAATCACATTGTGTGCACAGCATTACTTCATTCAAAGGCAGAACGACACAGTAACTAATTTATTTTCTTTTAATGAATCAAGCCTCTATGTTTTAAAAAAATCTATAATAAATGAATTTCTTAGTATATGCACAAAAGATTAATGCTATTCTTGCAGAACACTACTAAAATAAAACTTTTGTTTATCTGCCAATTCTGCTTAGCCTCAACAGACATGTTTAAATCAATAACAAATTTCAATACTCATATAAAGTTGTTGAATACGATATTATTAACTTTAGGCTGACGACATACTGCTGCATTTGTAGAGATTCTGGGGAATACTTTTTCTTTGACTTGAAGGGATTACCCCTTTGCTTGACATTTTTACATAAGCTTATGTTTGAAGAATTTGCATATGTAACAGGTTGACAATTGTATGATGGATAGATAGTTGGAAGTAAAATGATTGGCTTTAGTTGGATCAGTCACATGTATTCTATTTTATTGATTTGTTTACTTACTTATTTACCCTTTTCCCCAGCTAGAAATGCTGTTATTTATATGATAGCACTAGTTTTTGAAAGAGCACATGGTTAGTTTGCCATAGCCAATGAGGAATATAAATAGGGTGAGGTATGTTATATCTTGCACAGTCTATGATCTTTGTATCATAGACCTCATCCATATCCTGCTTGTCCATTATGGGGATTATATACTGAGGAGAGAGAGAGAGAGATATATAT
>WWET01002374.1:164927-221712 GCA_011038615.1 Limnodynastes dumerilii
GCTCCTGTGCGAGCGTATGGCCCCTTCCTTACGCTGGCTGAAGTTAGGGTAGCCTTCAGCCGGCGTAAGGAAGGGGCCATACGCCCGAACAGGGGGAGTGCCAGGGTAAGTGAACGGCGATACACTGTGCTTTAGTAAGCATTGCGCATCGGCGTAGCTCTGGATCAGGCCCATTAAATCCTCATAGTACTGAGCAATAAGCTTTATATTGAGTTAAGAGTACTAGGCCTTGGATTATGTAAAATGAAGTAAATGTGCTAGGACTTTGATAATAGGACTGGAATCTCAGTTTCTAGTTAGCCATAGTATAGAAGGTTCTGGGCTTTGTGGTGGGCAGGTGTCAGGTCTAGAGTGGACCATAGTTGGTGCTAGGCTCCGAAAATCGACAGAGGGCAGTAGGAGGCAGTCTCAGATGGAGAATGATTGAGGGGAGATCCCACAGATAAGCTTGGTTCTGGAAAAGTAAGCATTGAGTATCCCTACCTATCTGTCTAAAGCCCTGTCCTTTTGATGATGATTCATAACTTGTGGAGTAACTTATCCTGTTCTGTCCTCAAAGGTCATTGGGACAGTGCTGGATTCCTAGTTTACTGTTAACTTTTAAAGATTCACCAGGAGTGTTATGAACCAGCATGTTCCTTCATAGCATCTCTCCAGGATCGTTTAGGAACTTTGCGGTAAGTGCAGGTTTGTTTGTGTTTTTAAGGTTGCCATACCACTCACTACAGAGAAGGGACAGGAACAAAGGACAGAGGAAAAATTAAATGAAGGAGTTGCAGAGAAATTGGGACAATAGATGGGGTTAGGAAAGATACAGGAGAATAGAGACAGAAAGAGATAAGGAGTATTATGGGGTTTACAGTATGAATCTCCTTTATAGTGGCCCTATTATAGGACTTCATATGTTCCCAATTAGAGGATAATATTCCAACAAAACTTAATATGGGACATTTTGTGGCATTTTAAATGGGAATATATGGAACTCTATTGTGGTATGAATGGGCCATGTTGGAATGGAGGGACACAGTGTAATGGAGGGCCACAGTGGGTCACAGTCTGATGAAAGTGACACAATGTAATAAAGGGACCTCAGTGCAATGATGAGAGCACAGTTTAATAAAGGGCCACAGTGTGACGAGGGGACCACAGTTTGATAAAAGGGACACAATGTAATAAAGGAACCATAGTGCAATGATGAGGGCACAGTGTGATGAGGGGGCAAAGTGTGAGGAAGGGACCCACATGTAATTGAGCACCACTCACAGCACTGGTTAAACCCATGCATCACTGATCCTACCCAGTCCAATAGGTTCTTGACAATTTTTAGCCACAATTCGATATTATTGTAAATTTGACCCTGGTAAGATCCATGGGTTTGGATATGCTACAGTCTACATATATAGCTTTTTAGCACTCAGATACCAGCTCCTGAGTTCTTTCATGGTTCTCTGACCTGTACCAAACCATGTCTAAATTCCTTTATATTGCCTCCTGAATTTTTTCATACATTTTCTTAATACCTTTTATTTTTGCACCAGTTACTGAAAAATCCAAACTATTCTTATTATAGACTCTTTCATATCTGTATGCTAATTTAGGGTCAGACATACTGAAATGTCTTAAATATTTTCCTCAAGCATACTTTTCTGCTTTTACGCATAATAAAATCCTAACTAAGCTTTACACTTCCTAATTATCACAGAGCCCCATTGGTATATCAACTATGAATATGAAATGCTAAATTTATCTGTAATATTAAAATGTCTCAATTTCTAATATTTAAAAAAAAAATTCCATACAGTGGTTTACAAGAAACATAAAAGTGTAGTGTTTGAGTGAACTTGTTCTGTAGTTCAAACATTATTGGGTTACCATTATTTTTTTATTTTATATCTATTTATATTAATTGTTACTCTTTTTATTTAGTATTACGAAAAGGACCGAGACTTAAGTGCGGATGAGGGGAATGTGCTTGTACAGCAATATAATCTGTGAACTCTACCTCAAAAGTTCAGTGCCATCCTCATTTAATATGTAGATGGCACAGAAGTCTAAATAGTATGGAGGGTACTTTGAAGTCCTCCTATCTGCATTCTTCCCCCCTCCAACAGTGAGCACATTTTCACGATGGCCGAGGGTAGAAATATAACCCATTGAACGTAGAACTGTCATTAACATCGGGATGTCCTGGAAGCAGTGCATAAGTTTCGTCATCTGTACTATGAGTTTTTTTTATTTTGCAAAGACTCCCGCCCCCCTTACTCCCCAAGATTTAAAGCTTACCAGATGGGCTTTATTAAAGGTGAAGAGCCCATCAAAGCAGGCAAGTATAATATTTATTTTTACATTTAACTGTATTTCATGTAAACATATTTTTACTAGGTAACTAGGGTGACATTTACATGCTGCGACGGGCCCTGGATTACAGGGCCCGCAAGTACCTCAAGCATCAGCATGCCCTATAGTGGCTCTTTAATTAATTAATTTGTTTTTTGTTTGTATATTACTGATTTATTTATATCAGCAGGTGAGGAAATGTTAAACACAAAAAAAAAAAAAAAAAAACAACCTTTATTGATTTTTTTTTTTTTTTAACCAACTTTCCTTTATTGATTTTTTTTTTTTTTAACACACTGTATTACCTGCAGTTTGAGCGCTTACAGTTTTTTTTAACAGCATCCAATTCAGAGTTGCATGTTTCTACTAAAGCACACAACTCTGAATAGGATGATAAGTGGATCTGCATAAAACTCAGAATCAGACCCTCGGTCTTCACTGTCAAGTGGCCACAGATCATAACCCTAATGAAGCATTACTAGGAAGCTGCTGATATCAATTAGATGTGATTCAAATTTGTGAAGCACATTCAAATTCAGGATATATTCAAATGTGTGGGGCAGGATAGTGTATACCTGCCTACCCTGATCAGAAGCACAGTGGACTAACGGTGCAGTGGACTAACGGAATCAATGAACAGTAAGGGGTGTTCTTGCGAATATTTCCAATCCAGTACAATTTGCAGCTAAGTAGTATTTAAGCTTGCTAATATAATGCTAAATGTATGGAAATGTTGTGTGTTGTGTGTCAACATTGTTTGCTCACTTGTAGTGCTTTAATCAAATCAAATAATTATTATTAATTAGTTTTTCATTTAACAGTAATTTTAATCATTACTATATTTGTAATACTTTCTAATTTAAATTAAGTGAAAATGCCTTTAAGGATCATAATGATAATTTCCATTGTAGTGCACTAACTCTGTGCACTACAATGGAACCCTATATATATATTTGCAATAGGAATGCACATGCCATTCCATCTGCAATAGTCTCATGGTAGTTATCATTCACCTAAACCTATTTATAACTCTTTATTAGGAAAACAGCTTACTTGTAATTTTAATAAGTCATTTGCACAAAGAAAATAATAAGTCTTTAAGTATTTGTGAAATGTTAGAATGGCTCGATTAGAAAAGAATTACAAATAGTTCAGTAGTTTAATCTCCCAGTGCAGACTCCTCTTGTATGAAGTGACAGCAGTGATTAGAGGAAACAAAGAAAATGATAAACGACAGATTGCATTTTAGATAACATATCTGCAATCACTTTACGGCACATGTTAGCTTTGAAAGGTCTCTCTTATTTAATAACAAGAAATAAAGTCTTGGATTTGATTACTGAATTTACTTGAATGTTTATTGACACTGATCTTGGCAAACAAACTCCATAGATCTGGCATAACTCTCATGGTTAGAGTGATGTATATAAAAGATAGTCAGATGGAAAAAACACAGGCTTATATATGTCACACCATAAAAGTAATAATACAAACACTTCACAAATGCAGTCAGACTGTCATAGCATTGCATTAGTTTGATAGAGGCATAACTGATTTGATAAACCTAAATCCTATTATTAAAGAGTAAGTGAAAATAAAAAATTGGAGTTGAAATATGTTAATTTTAGAACTCTTCCTTTCATTATAATCATCATTAGTATCATCTTTATCTTAACTATTTATGTACACTTATCAGCCTTAATATTAAAACCACTGACAGGTGAAATGAATAACATTGATTATCTTGTTACATGGGCATCTGCTAAGGGGTGGGATATAATAGGTTGCAAGTGAATAGTCAGTTTTTGAAACTGATATGTTAGAAACAGGAAAAATGGGAAAGCGTAAAGATCTGAGTGACTTCGACAAGGGCCAAATTGTGAAAGATAATTGACAGAGTTCAAAATGGCAGTCCTTGTAGGGTGTTCCTTATATCCTATGGTTGAAACCTGTCTTCCAAGGAAGGACAAATGGTAAGCCTGCAATGGGATCATGGGGGTGTGCAAAATATTTACTAATGCTCGTGAGGGGGGAGAGGCGAAGGCAAGCCTGATCTCACATAAAAACTAATGAAGCACAAATTTCTAAGAAGGTTAATGCTGTCTATTATAGAAAGCTGTCAGCATTGCAGCTGCCTTCATATGGGACTGTATAGCCGCACACTGGTCACAGCGCCCATACTGAGCTCTTTCCACCACCAACAGTGTCTAAAAAGGGGACATGAACATCAAAGCTAGACCATGGGAAGGAGATAAGCCAACAGAGGCAGTTGTTACAAGCTGCTAGACACAGTTTATATAAGTTTCTGTGAATCTTAGGCTTAGCCACCTCCCTGCAGCTGAATAGTTGATTTGCATATTATACTACACTCATCTGTAACAGTAACATTGGTACTACTGTCGCTTGTACCTATACAGCTGGGTATGTCCCTCACTAGTACCTACTCTGGGTACTCTCTCTGGTACTATTTTGATTTTCTCTATCTAAGTTGGTTACCTCACATCTGTGTTTTGTTTTGTGTGTCTTGTCTGACAGCAGTATCCCTGAACAGCAGGAGCTGTCACAACCTGTCAAGAGCCTGCAGCCAAACCTGTCCTCACAATCAGGCTTCAGTGAACACATGGCTCATGGTTAAACCTGCCACCTGGTGAGTAGCTTTCATAACAGCAGCTTTGGGCAATATTTGACTGTGAAAATTTTGGTCCTGATATGTATGTGATGTTACTTTGACATGTACCATCTACCTAAATATCCTTGAAGACAAAGTACACCCCTTCATGACAATGGTATTACATGATAACAATGGCTTCCTTCAGCTAGAAAATGCAATCTGCCATGTAGCAAAAGTTGTTGAGGAATGGTTTGAGGATCAATTGAACATGGAAGCCCCACTTTCTAATATATATAGGATCTGCAATTAAAGGATCTGCAGATCAATGTCACAGGATATTTTAGAGGTCTTGCGGAGTATATAGCGTTACTGATGAGAGAGGCTTTTGTGGCACAAAAAGGACATACAAAATATTCAGCAGGATTTTTTTTATGTTTTGACTGATTGGTATAGAAGGTAATATAATAAGGTACTGGAAAATTGCTGTAAGCTTAGCATGTACAGCAGTACTAAAAAGGGATATCTAGCATGTGGCAGCTTTATTAAAATAGGGCATGTACAATGAAGCCCTACACTTCACGACACATTCACAGACCTTTTATTATATGTAAGCACTGTTTAAAGCCTCATTGAATATGTGTTAGCATTTTGACATTGGCACCATAAAGCCATTGGAATTGGTTCTGCACCAAAGGCTCCACAGTACTTGACATTCCACTTACATATGTGACCAACATATGTAAAAATAAGACAGATACTAACATTAACAATGATCCAGATCTTCATTTTCTGCTTGTTCTGTATGACTTTCAAATCTGGATCTCCAACTAAAGTGATGCAGGAGTTCTGGATTTGACTCAGTAAGATAGATAGAACCTAACAATTTCTCCATAAGGGGTCTACCAACAACAGCAAAAAGCATCAGTGCATTTAGTTTAAGACATAATAAGTGCGTGCAAGACAATTGAGGGCTCATGAGAGCATATATTCTAAAGTTAAGTGGTATTGTAAGATAAGATAAAAAGTCCTATAGGTGATAAGTAACACTGGAGAAGTTGAGGAGTTGTGGAAGAGGGGGCAATAAGGGATTTGAGAATCAGATGTGGAAGGGAGTAGGAATGCTGGTCTGTAGGTCATAAAATAATGAGATATAATGAGATATAGGGGTAAATCCAGACCTATGGGCTAGTTTCGTTAGAACACGTAGCAGTGTAATTACTATGCACTCCCATAGGCACCCCCTCGCTCATACATACTTTGGGCGTTTTACACTGCAAAAACCCTACCTTGACTTTTCATAGCATAAGTACTGACGTACGTAATGAATTTATGTACATGATGGCCTAACCCGGCTCATACTGTACAATTTATATGCCTCCCTCTGCCTACAACGAGTAACTATGGATGCCCCGCCCCTTTGTCTGTAGTTACGCTGATGGTATGTACACTACTGTTCAGAAGTTTGGGGTCACTTAGAAATTTCCTTATTTTTGAGAGAAAAGCACTGTTTTTTTCAGTGAAGATAACATTAAATTAATCAGAAATACACTCTATACATTATTAATGTGGTAAATGACTATACTAGCTGCAAATGTATGGTTTATTAAATGAATATCTACATAAGTGTATAGAGGCCCATTTCCAGCAACCATCACTCCAGTGTTCTAATGGTACCTTGTGTTTGCTAATCACGTTAGAAGACTAATAGATGATTAGAAAACCCTTGTACAATTATGTTAGCACATCTTAAAGTGGGTTTGCTCGTTAGAGAAGCTATAACTGGCCTTCCTTTGAGCTAGTTGAGTATCTGGAGCATCACATTTGTGGGTTCGATTATACTCTCAAAATGGCCAGAAAAAGAGAACTGTCATGTGAAACTCGACAATCTATTCTTCTTCTTAGAAATGAAGACTATTCCATGCGAGAATGCCAAAAAACTGAACATTTCCTACAACGGTGCGTACTACTCCCTTCAGAGAACAGCACAAACAGGCTCTAACCAGAGTAGAAAGAGAAGTGGGAGGCCCCTGTGCACAACTGAGCAAGAAGACAAGTACATTAGAGTCTCTAGTTTGAAAAATAGACGCCTCACAGGTCCTCAACTGGAAGCCTTATTAAATAGTACCTGCAAAACGCCAGTGTCAACATCTACAGTGAAGACTGCTGGCCTTCTAGGCAGAGTGGCAAAGAAAAAGCCATATCTGAGACTGGCCAATAAAAGGAAAAGATTAATATGGGCAAAAGAACACAGACATTGGACAGAGGAAGATTGGAAAAAAGTGTTATGGACAAACAAATCAAAGTTGAGGTGTTTGGATCACACAAAAGAACATTTGTGAGATGCAGAACAAGTGAAAAGATGCTGGAAGAGTGCCTGATTCCATCTGTCAAGCATGGTGGAGCTAATGTGATGGTCTGGAGCTGCATTGGTGCTGGTAAAGTGGGATATTTGTACAAGGTAAAAGCGATTTTGAATAAAGAAAGCTAACACTCCATTTTGCAACGCCATGCCATACCCTGTGGACAGCACTTGATTGGAGCCAATTTCATTCTCCAACAGGACAATGACTCAAAGCACACCTCCAAATTATGTAAGAACTATAAAGGGAAGAAGCAGGCAGCTTGTATTCTGTCTGTAATGGAGTGGCCAGTGCAATCACCAGATCTCAACCCCATTGAGCTGTTGTGGGAGCAGCTTGACCGTATGGTACGCAAGAAGTGCACATTAAGCCAATCCAATTTGTGGGAGGTGCTTCAGGAAGCGTGGGGTGAAATTTCTTAAGATTACCTCAACAAAATAACAGCTAGAATGCCAAAGGTCTGCAATGCTGTCATTGCTGCAAAAGGAGCATTTTTTGATGAAAGCAAAGTGTGAAGGACGAAATTATTTTTTTTTTTTAAAAAAGCATTATTTCTAACCTTGACAATGTCTTGACTATATGTTCTATTCATTTAGCAACTCATTTGATAAATAAAAGTCAGTTTTCATGTAAAATATGAAATTGTCTGGGTGACCCCAAACTTTTGAACGGTAGTGTACGTTCAGCATTACGTGGTATAACATCTGCCGCACACATGCACAGTAAATACAAATAGCCGATTTGACATCATCGGCTAGTATAAATATGCTAGTGTACTTAGCTCAAGATCTGGCCCATAAAAAAAAGGAATGAAACTATGAAGAATATTTCAAAGTTGGTTGGCAAATATGAAGTGGTGTTAGGAGAAGAAATGTCTTGTTGTAGCATTCAACATGAAATAAAGGGAGAACATATATGGTGTGATAGGTCAGTGAGGAGAAGGCAATAATGTGATAATTTCAGAGCATGTTTATGGTCATCTGTAGGGATTTCAGCAATATTTTTGTCTCAAGAGCATAACTGACACAGTAGTTTTTAGGATAGATTTTCATGTAACTGAAGCACAATAGAATATCAGAAAATTCTTTATACCTGCATGCAAGTTATATTACAATAGTATGTATTTTTATACTGTTTTCCTTTAAAAATATTAGAAATGGCTTAATTGTAATATATGTGACATGGTCCAATTTTTAAAAAACAAATACAAAAAATACAATGAAATTCTGACCTAAATAATACATTTGCAAAGAACATGTCATTAGTAAATATAACTGTTAATTGTCTGTTCAAAGGGTACTTTGATCTGTTTTGCTTCAGAAGAATGCAGTTTTTAAAAAAAGAAATAAATTCCGTAGGGAGTCTGTAATGTGAAAATGTGGGGTAGTCATCGACACTTAATGAGTTGAAAAACGTGTATAATACATCATTGCTCAAAAATATCAATCAGCTAAAAATTGTTGATTAGGAAAGCAGTATGAGAGGAGATTAGGGAGGATATATGCAGCCAGTTAATGTTAAAGCTTAATTTACAAATATGTATGTCTATGATTCATATTGTGAGACACTAATATCTTTGGACCAGATCCAAACTTCTGCAACAGAGGTGTTTTGTGATTTCAAGGATCATTAAATGCCTACATTTTGTGTTGGCGTAGTCACACGGGCCATGCTTTTGGTACAGATCTGGATCCTCTGCATTCAAAATTTTGCATTGAGTTGGGTGGGTGTCAGCACTAGTGGGGGAGAGGATGCAGTCATGCCTAAAAGTGTCAAAGGGTTAATACTGAACACAGAAAACGTGTTACTAGACAGCATTATTCACTGCACCTCTTCCTGAAACTTACAAATGATTTTTTAACCTGTTCAGAGACTTTACTTGGCACAACTTCCACCAGAGAATTACCAGATTTTGCAAAGAGAAACTTATGCTGCGTTCAGATTGCCACTGCCTAAAAAGCCAGCTTTTTAGGCAGTGGGCAAAATTTTGAAAATTTTAGCCTGGTGCGTTGCGTTCAGCTGCCTAAAAAGCCAGCTTTTTAGGCAGTGGGCAAAATTTTGAAAATTTGAGCCTGGTGTGTTCACACTGCGCTGAAAACACTGGCTTTTTTTTTTTCTCTCTCTTTTTTTTTTTTTTTACAAGCCGGCTGCTATTTAAATAGCCGGCTTTTCACCGCAGTGTGAACGGGTGAAGCCGGCTTTTAAAAAAGCCGGCAAAAACCCTTCTTTTTAGCCGGGTCTGAGACCCGGCTAAAGAGACCCGGCTTCACCGTTCACATTGCCAGAAAAAGCCGGGGTTTTCATGAAAGCCGGCAATTTCATGAAAACCCCGGCTTTTTCATGGTAAGCTGACCGGGGTATAACACACAGATCATACATGAATCCTAATACTCCTCTGAAATGTCCTTGGCTGATTTCAAATGTCATATTAACTTTGTTAGATTCTAATCTCAAAACTGGCAAAAAATGCCATATCCATGTGCAGGTAACCTCCATTCTGTTCCATATATTTAACTAAATGACTGAGGAACTTAGCTTTGCTTAGGTTTCAAATGTTTCAAATTGATTCTAACATATAGGACCCTTACTGCATTTAGCAAATACATTGGTAGGGTGTGGTCAAAGTTATCAAGCCAGCCACAAACCAAAGAAAATATATTCTGTGCTATGTTAGACCATTCTAGCCAGAGGCGGAAGTAGCAAGTTGTGAGCCCAGGTGCAAAAACTATGCTTTGGCCCTAATGATATCCCAGGTAATCTGGTGGGGAGCTTTGATGGTGCGGTGACGACGGCTGTGGGCCCTTCTATCAGCATGAGCCTCGGTGGCACTGTATCTGTTGCACCAATGGTAGTTCCGCCCCTGATTTTAGCACACTCCTTGTTTTACTTATATAATTTGAAGAGCCTGTCTACCAGGAAACCCCATGACTCCAGCTGATAAGACTCCAATAACATCCTGCATAGCAGCAGAATGAGACTGGGATACCCTTAAAGCTGGGAATGTAATCCAAAGTGCTGAGTTGAGACATGTTCCCTTCCAATGAATCTGTAGAGAGCCTGATGACTAAGAACTTCGTTAGTCCAAATCTTCAGAAGGCTGCAACACAACCCCCAGCAATATGTTACAAGAGTTTACTTTACTGTCTGTGGGCTGGATCCAGACTTAAGTAAGTGCTTGAAATTAGTTACTCCTGGGCTAAACCATGTTGATTGCAGGTGAGTCATATTTCATTTGTTGCAAACAGTATTAGAGTTGAGAGGTGATGTTTCCTATCCCAAGTCTAAATAACAGTGTGATAGTAAAGCTGGTCAGTATCTGTGTGCAGTAAGCAATTCAAAGATATATCCATGCATGCAAATAATACAATTAACTTGACTCCCCCTGCATTCAACATGATTTAGCTCAGGAGTAACTAATTTCAAGCATTTACTTAAGTCTGGATCCAGCCCTGTAACTCTAAATAGTAATAAATAGGTTTTTATATAATTGTATCTTATTTTTTTTTAATCTCATCAAAAGCCTGGAAGTACTGTTAGGTTACATCACTGTGAGTATATAAGCTGTCATGTACTGTGCATTGAGGATTACTCTTCTGTTTCATGTCTATCCTCCACAAATCTGTTAAGCACAGGTAAGAAATTCCACAGCAAAACAAACTACAACAAACACTTATGCCATCACATAAAATACTTCAGTCTGTTTTTGTCCCTTTTAATCTTTTTTTAATTGTCCATATGTAATGTGCAAGCTGCAGTAGCTATATGTGTAGGTCTAAAGTCTCATTAAACCAGAATCTGGACAGATGGGGTAATTTTCTGACTGTGTCTATAACAGAAGCAGAGTAAACTGTTTTGTTAACATTTTTTTAATTAAACGTCTCCAATATGCCTTTTAATTGAGATTTAATAGGACAGTTATTGTGTGTTAATAAAATATTTGGTGATCCAGAATCATAAAATGTATTTAACAAGGTTCCATTACTATTTTAAGACATGTATTTGGATGTGCTGTAATTAGTTGAAAATTATTCATGTCAAAGACTTGAACAGTTTTACCTGGAAACACTTAACATACACTGAGAAGGAAAATGGAAATTTATATGGATCTTTATTTAGGAGTACTTTTGCATACAAAATTCACAGGAAAGTTCTTTAAGTACATCATGCACTGTAGATGGCAGAGGCAACATACCTGGTAACCTTCAACAATTCAGGTGTGGTGAAACTACAATTCTCATTGTGCTTAGTGTAACGTCAGTTATGCCTATGCTGCTGAAGAATTCTGGGAGTTGTAGTTTTACAACACCTGGGGCCAGATTTACTAAGGTGCGGGTTTGGAAAAGTAGAGATGTTGCCCATAGCAACCAATCAAATTTTAGCTGACATTCTCTAGTATGTAAAAAGAAAGTGAAAGCTAGAATCTGATTGGTTGCTATAGGGAACATCTCCACTTTTCCAAGCCCGCAGCTTAGTAAATCTGGCCCCTGGTGTACCAATGGTTGCTATGCCTGAACTCTACAGTGGTTTGATCTAGAACGACAGATATTTATGAGTACTGTCGCTCTGTGAATGCCCAGGTAAGAAGTGTACACAACTGCGGCTATCCAGACTGGGATAACTTGTCTAGGCTTGAAGGATTACATTACATGAAGAGAGTGTGTGTTTTAGCCTAATCATTTCTACTAGATATAGGACATATGTAAGTCCAGGAAGATGTGCGCAGCACAGTTATGAGACCATTATTGTAACAAGTGTTTCCACACAGTCACTATAGTTGGCGGTCGGGTCGGTGTGGCACTGACCCTCCACTGAATTCCATACATTGGAATAGCCTGGTTGGCTTCAGTACAGACACCCAACAGCCACACAATCTTTTACAGTGATAGACTTTCCTGTGCACAGCTACCTGTTTACTCATGTGCAGACTGTTCTGTACAAGCGCAGAATGGTCACTATTCTGCATAGACCGGCGATCATGCAGGGCATAGGCCAGGTGAAGGCCTCCCTTGCTTTCATATAAGAGCCTTACAGAATCTAAAAGTTATTTACTGATATGTTACAAAACAGTAAGGTAAATATATAAATTCCGAGAAAATACTGGCAATGAGAAAAATGTATCACGGACATGATTGATCTGATACAGTTGTGCCCACTGGCACTAAGCCCAGACTTAAAACAATATATCTATTTTATTATTTGCTTCCAAATGATATATAATGATGGTAACACCCATTGCATCTCATAGCAGATCGTACCCTCTTAATATACAGAAAATTCCCGATCACCTGTAATGATACTTGTTTTTCTTCGTTATAAGTAGACTCCTTTATGTGATCCTATTCTTCAGCCTCTGAAACACTCCATGGTCAACATAAATGACAGTAATTTAGAACTAATTCAGCTGAAGTAAAACGATAATAGACAACGTGTTTACCCAGATGCAAACTTGAACTCTATAGCTGTATTGTAACAATCAATATGCTTCATAAAAGTATTTAATTTATGTACATGAATTTTTCTTTTGTCCGGTGCGTGTATTGAGTTTACTGTAAAATAAATTAATAGGTCAGACTACTTGCAGAGAAATAAACAGAAAGTGGGTCATGGAGACCGCCCTAGGTCAGTCATAACAAACACGCACCTGCTCCATAAGTCTGGATATATGGTTCTTGTTGCTATTTGCCTGTAGTCATACATAGATTTTTTTCTTCAACCTTTCATTTTTATTAACACTAGCATTTGTTTTTAAAATTGCCTAAATTCTGCTGCTAATTCATATTCAATAACCATTCAGATCTGAATGTTTAAGTACATGTGTATGTGGGGCAGACAAGTCAATAAAAATAATATGTGTCAAATGGTTCTCTAAGAAAAGAGCAGCAACCCACATTTGTCGATTTTTTTTTTTTTACCACTCAGCAATGGACTTTTTTCACTCAGATATTAAGGATAATCAGTTAACATTTCTCAGTATATAAAGGCAGATGGCAAGGAGATAATTGTTTAGAGGGACAGATGGCTGTTCTTTCTACCTCCTTTTTAGATTTGTTATTTACCAGCAACGTGAAGCAATGATGGGAATGTAAAATTCCTTCCATTCCATCTAATCAGAACTTACATCTATCAGTAAGCTTTAAGTAAAGTTAGCAAAATCCCTATTCTTTATCTTTTTCAGTGGAAGTCATTTTATAGTTATATTTCCAGTCTAAAGGCAATATAGGTAAAAATGCTCTTTATTTTTAATGGCATTATATTTTATTGTGTTGTATACACTTATATTATCTTATTTAACCAGTTCCTTTTATTTAAAATTTAAAACCAATACCAAAGGTGTAGACGGCTCTTTGTATCCCATTGAAACAGCATGAACAGCAAAGACCAGGGACAACAGTACCATTTCATTAAGGATATCTATTGTGTGCGTCCACTCCAAAGGGTTTCAGATTGTCCTTTCACAAATATGTCTAATCAACTTAGGGTCATTCATCTGATTCATCTGCCCACCCTCATATGTGATGTATTTGCCGCTTCCAAAATTCCATTTTAGAAATACAAACAGCCGAAAGCTTATTTTTGTCTGTCTCTATTTTGAAAATGGTTCTTATATATAGAACCAAAGACCGGCACTGCAAGAATTACAGACACAGCGTTGTAGGCTCCAACGTTTCAGGTATTTAATTTCACCTTTCGTGCAAAGTGAAGAGATTAAATAACTTACCCCAACACCAAGAAGAACCTCCTCCTGTGCCAAGTGGAAGCCAGCTGGATCAGCAGCAGGTGACGCACCTGACGCTAGAGCTGGACGTGACGTCTACCGGCAGGAGCCAGATCACCATGGCAACCTATCAACAAAGAGTGTAAAACCACGGTGGTAGGATGAAGACCTCAGGTCTCATCAGTGTTGCACACAGCACCAGGAGGAAAGAGAAACAATGCAAAAGTAAGTAAAGTATAGGGAGACTGGAGACACCTGCTGGGGAATACTAGGGAGGCTGCAGACACCTGCTGGGAAATACTATGGAGTCTGCAGACACCTACTGGGGAATACTAGGGAGGCTGCAGACACATGATGGGGGATACTAGGGGGGCTGCAGACATATTTTGGGGATAGTCTGGAGGCTGCAGACACATGATGGGGAATACTAGGGAGGCTGCAGACATATAATGGGGGATACTAGGGAGGCTGCAAACACATGATGGGGAATATTAGGGAGGCTGCAGACATATGATGGGGACACTGGGGAGGCTGCAGACATATGATGGGGGATAATGGGGAGGCTGCAAACATATGATGGGGAATAATAGGGAGGTTGCAGACACATGAATGGGGACTACTGGGGAGGCTGCAGACATTTGGTGGGGGATACTGGGGAGGCTGCAAATACATGATGGGGATACTGGGGAGGCGGCAGACACATGATGGGGGCTACTGGAGAGGCTGCAGACACATGATGGGGATAAGAAAAAAAGTTTTTAGCTGCAATGTTACCTTTATCAAATAAAAATGAACAATTAAATGTAATTTCTGTGTATGTACTGTGTAATTCTTGTTTTTTTTTCAATATATTTTGCTTTTGGTGTGCTGCAGAATTCTTGGAACTGTTCTATGGGTAGAAAGCACACAGGTTTACCAGCGTAAACACTCAAATAACAATATAAAGTGAGACTTACATACACTGGGCTGGATTCAGAATCAAGAAAATCTGCTGACTTACGTAAGTATTGTACGCAAGTAAACTTAGAATTGGTACTGCGCATGTGCAGCACCAATATTTCTGCACAGGGGCTGGCCCTCTCACCATGTGTATGAAATTAGGCCTTTACTGTAAATTGTAGAGTAAGGGCTTGGCTAAGCCAGGGTTGCCGACTCTCCCGGAATATCCGGGAGACTCCAGAAATTTGGACAGTTCTCCCTGGATACCACGAGAGCCGGCATATCTCCCGCAAGTCCCAACCTCCTACTAAACTCTATTATAATCCCTAGAGTTACTAGGGATGGACGGGGTTTGATAACGTAATCAAACCCCACCCACCCTCTAGAACACTAGAGATCACAATAGTAATTGACGGTGTGGGACTTAATGACACGATTATTAGGCCCCGCACCTTGCAGTCATCAGTGCATCAAAGGGATCTCCCAGAATACTTAAGGTACAGTCCTGGCAATGGAAACCAATTCCGTACACAGGAGTGCAGAAGTACAGTAGTGCCCCGCATTCCTTCATTCATAATTTTGGATGCCAAATTCTGTATGTATGAATTTAGCACCTAAATCTGGATCAGATACACCAGCTCTAAGGAGACAGGAAAAAACAGGTAAATTCAAATGCACTCACAGAAAATGTTCACGTTTTGTAAATCTGGATCTTGTCCAATGTTACAAAGCCAAAGCACTGTGGACTGAATGTTCTTTAAATTATTATCCGCTGCTTGAAAAAAAGCATATATTAAAACACAGGATACTTTACTTATTTTTATCAGCATTCTCCCTGCACACAGGTGAGAACATTTTTTTGCAGAGGTGCAGAAAGCCCTAATTGTATCTCTGCTTCATTACAATGTCTTGGTGCATGTAACATATTTTGGTAAATTAGTATAACCTTCATTATATCCATAATGTGAATCACTATATGATTAAAGCATCTAATAGAGTTGTTAGATCTACTTCAATAAACTATGCCCCTTGATGATTAGCATGGGTTACAGTACTGTAAGTCTGCTATTTGTTCAGGCAATTGGGAGCCATATAAAAGCTAATGGAGATAGAGAAGTGTTTTAAATACACTTAATTCATAAATTTATGTCTAGAAAGTTGCACTGTCTAACTTTAAAGAGCTTTATACAGCCTCATTATGTTTTACACTTTAGACCCCTTCTCTATGCAGGTTCTTTAACTGACTCAAAAGAAGTTAATCAACTTTTCAACCTTTTACTGTACCTGATTCACTAGCATAAAGATTTAATAATGCACTTAATGCAATTCATTAGCTATTCTTCATAAATGTTTAAATTAGAAAGGATTTTTTTTTTCCAAGCCTCCTGTACCTTCTTCATTAGTCTTGTCTTGGCAGAAGGATTTACAAAACCCCTTTTGTAAGTTTAAAATATCCCAGCAAGTAATGCCAAACTCAGTGCAGCAGATATACAGCAAGTGACAAATGGCATATTTTTAGTCCTGACAGCTGTAAACATGTAAGTGCTCATTTAATGCTTGAGTTAGTTTACTCTGCTCTGGGGCTGCACTCCTAATTTTACTTCCAAATGATTTCAGTTGATCCTTCAATGATCTTTTTTTTAGTTAAGTCAAAACTTTCAGATGCCTAGCAGAAGATGGGGAAAAGTTCAGCCTGCAAGTAATTGAAGCTCAATCATGTATCAAATGCAGCTGTGGTAGTGGGGATATACAGCTGTACAGTATAGGGAGCAAAAAACATAGCTAAAAGAAAACCCAGACATTGCAAACCAATCACCTGTTTCACCTCTTTCAGAACTGGGTCAATGAATAATTAATGAATTAGACGATTAAAAAAGTAAAACAATAAATCTGTTTGTCAACTGTATTATGACAGGATACTGAAATATTCTCTGACCTTCCTGTCTAGATTTTTATTGATTTACTAACTAGGTACCAGGATATGTCCAGTGTGGATTGGCCTGAGTTTGGCAAGAGATTGTAGTGACAATAGGGTACACTAGTGAAGAGGGATTTTTTTTTTTACCAAGGATTTTTACGTGGGACCAGATACCAAGATCAAGGCTCAAAGTGAGGGGGTACACGGGGGGTATGACATACCGTCACTTCTCCCACTGATTTAATTGAAAAGCTATCAATCTCCATTCAGTTCTATTATTTCTAGATTTTCATATCACCACTTCTAAATTATAACTGTCTAAGATCCAATCTCTCTGAATTCAAATATGAATCTAATTTGGACTCCTGCTGTATCCGCACAACCATCCAATTGCATGGAAAAACCACTCCCATCACTCATACAGATTTCCAAGACCTTCATCCTACCTTAACAGAATCCCCATCCTTGCTATATGTAGTAATACTAAACCCTTTCCCACTTCCTTTGGATTTGTCCATGGACTTCAATCATGGTCTAAGTTCACAGTTACAAAACAAACAAACAAATAACAAACAAGAGATGATTAATGCCATGATGTACATGATCAAGGCCATACACCCATTACAACTATCAGGGCTTTGCACACTCTACCACCTACCAAACAGGAGCTTAGGACCTTCTATAAGCAGAACCAGGACCATGCCATCACCAAGTCCTAATGCCCTCTGCCCCGATGCCTTACATTTTCTATAACTAAGGCTTAGCGCCAATAACTGACAGATCATATTGCCTGCTACACCTACAGGGCTTAGTGCCCTGAACTAACAACAAAGTGTTAATGCCCTTACTTACTACAAAGGCCAAGTATCCTTCTCCAACAACAAGTGTCTAGTGTCCTCAACTACAATAGCTAGTTCCCTTAATATCTAAAAGGGCTTCGTGCCCTTCAGCATACTTGTAGGGCTCAAGCACATGCAGATCCTCCTTCCTTGGGGGCAATCAGGGTCACTGATCTGAACTGCATCATAATGGTGGCAGAGCTGCTTGTCTAAGGGAGAGAGAGAACATAAATACAACCAGTGCTCACCAGTCAGTGCAAGATGAGGGAGACTTACCAGCTGCCTCCCCCATCATCTTCAGTCTTCACATCTAGCTTTACTGGCACCACCACTTCTGCTCCTCCTTTCACCATTTTCCTTCCTCATTTTTATTACATTCTGGACTGGTGTATCCTGTTTCACCTCTAGGGGCACTCACCACTGGACTACTTATCCATATTTGTATTCATAAAAAATGCAGATATCTCCGTGTTACTTTGAGTTTTCAATATTTTAAATATATTTTACTCTTAATAATAATAATAATAATAATAATAACGTTTTAATTTGATTTTGTTTTTATTATTATGTATATCTTTAGAACCCAATCCATTTCTCCCATCCCTAATACAAATGTATAATAAATGTATAATTAAGAAGTAACATTTTAATTTGACATCTGCATATGCTGAATAATTATATATTGAAAATTACTGCTTTTTTGTACATATTTTCTCTATACTTACTTGATTTCATTTATGTTTTAAAATAGTTATATTTTAAATTATGAGGACTGCAATCTTGAAAAAAATTACAATGAGAATGAGGCTGTTTGTAAGGAACCGGATACTAACTATAAAAAGACACCCACTTTACATACATCAAATAGAATTTGAAATTGTATGTATGCATTAAGTGTCTTATCTGTCATCTGTTTTTGTTTGTGAGTGTGCTATAAAATACCGATTTTAATCACACCCTCTTGTCCATCCCCTCTGTGAGCAGCAATATTGAGAGAGAATGAAGGTGCTGGGCAGATGTTTCCAATGTAGCAGCATCTCAAATCATACCTGGCAGGTTAAGCACATAAAATACTAGAAATAAATTGTTCATTAGACAATTAAAAATAATTTAAATCCCAGTATTGTGCTAATATCTAAGAATATCTAAGAATAAACCAGTTAATGCATTTAGCTCCTAAATGTCCATATATGTTGCAGACACAAACTGCTATGCACCATTGTAAAATGTCTTAAATGGCAGCTTCAACTGTCCATAATAGACAATTAATCAAAATAAATGCAGATATCATGCAAAAACGTTATATTACATTGTAAATTGGTATTAGACAGGAGCCCACATCATATCCCATCCATGTGCAGAAAGTCAAAGCCGGGGTAGGCCACATGAAAGGAAGTTTCTCTCACAGTGTAACAGTGTAAATGAGTCACTGTGGACTGATAAGCTAGTGAGAGAAGACTTAGGGGCTGATTCAGAGTTGCACTTCCACCTTTTTTTAGGTGGAAGTGTACAGCTCGGCTAAACCATTTTTCAAAGTAAGGGGTGTTAATGAATTAAAAAAATTTAGCATGCAGGGAAAATACATTACTTTTACACATAGAACTAAAATACTGCATAGTTTTATGTTTATTCTATAAAATAGAATTGAGCTAAGAAACTTCACATCCTAATTTTCTTTCTGGTTTTACAATTTCAAGCTGCCTTCCCCCCCTTGCAATTCAACATGGTATTGCTTAGGTCTACACTTGCACCTAAAAAAATGTGGAAGTGCAACTCTGAGCCCCTTATAGCTGAAGCTTTTCTCCAGTGACAGCCTGTAACCAGGGCCTTAACTAGACATTTTAGTGCCCTGGGAGTGTGGTTA
This sequence comes from Limnodynastes dumerilii, assembly GCA_011038615.1. Classification (NCBI taxonomy): domain Eukaryota; kingdom Metazoa; phylum Chordata; class Amphibia; order Anura; family Limnodynastidae; genus Limnodynastes; species Limnodynastes dumerilii. The sequence continues at coordinate 184,511 of WWET01002374.1, forward strand.
CATTTCCATGTGGGCATAACTAGAACATTGAACAAATTAATATCTATCTATCTATCTATCTCTCTCTCTCTCTCTCTCTCTCTCTCTCTCTCTCTCTCTCTCTCTATCTATATGTGTGTGTGTATGTCTGGATCCTGAGGATCTGTGCTGTAATTCTGCTATGCACGCATGCATACTGTTAGGGTCAGCTGTTGCCTCGCTCCCTCCGCCCGCCTCGCCTCCAGCCCTGTCAGATGCCTCTCCTCGGTCTCCGTTACCAATTACCTTCAGGAACCCTTTCTTCACCTCTCCTTACCTTTTTCTGGCTGCCCGCTGCTGCATCGCACTCTCCATACCTCTGATCTTCCGGTCCTCTCTGCTCCTGCTCTCACGCACGCTGCACTTCCTCTCCCAGCCGATGGCTCCCCTAGCAACGGCATCATGGTTACCAGTCATGTGTGTGCCGTCTCTTCCTCTGGCGCGCTCTCTAAGCTCTTTACTGAACAAGAGGCATTCTCAGCCCTTTTGGGAGACGCCTCCTCATTTAGGGCTATTTCTGTTTGCACCAATCACATTCTGGCTTCTTCTATTTAAAGTCCACCCTGTCACTTCCTCTCTGCCGGTTATAGACTCTGCCTGTCAGAACTGTGACCTGCTAACCTTGTGTGCCTAGTGTCTTGCTTTGCTTGCCTAGTGAATTGACCGTTGCCTGACCTTCTGCCCTGCCTATTTTCCAACCCGCCTGTTGCCTAGTGTTTCCCGTCCTTATTTCTCCCACCATCATTTGTACCTTCCCGGCTCCCCTGGTCTCTCCTGTTTGCGTGTGTTTGTATTTCTCTGAGACTCTTGAGTGCTTGTGTGTGCGGTAGCCCCAGTCAGTCTGTTTGTATCATGATCCGCTTCTTGTCTTCAGTGCCTTGTTTATTGTTCTTTGTTTGTCTGTCTCCGGTAGTCCGTTACCTACCGGTTCTGCTCCCTCTTATTCGTTGTTCTAGTCCTCTTTGGTTCACTGTGGGGTGTTTATTAATTCCTTTCCTCCGAGTCCAAGTTCAACAGGGTTATGACCATGCCTTCAGGGGCCGCTCTTGTCCATCCCCACCATTAGGGGCTCTGGTGAAAACCACCTGAAAGGTAAGAATCCGGACGCTGGAAGCTTGCTCGCTCACTTCTGTGGGTTTTTTCAAGGATCACTCCGGTACTTCACAGGTAAAACCGGTGTATCCACCCTTTCCCTCCTGGACTACTCCGGTACTTCACAGGTAATTACGGAGTGTCCTAACATTATAACCGGCCAAGCACAGGTTACCGTCCCCTCGGTAACATGGATACTACTACGGAAGCTATTAACACCCTAATTGCCCAAGTCTCTAACCTGGGTCAGATAGTCCAAACTCTTACTGCCCAAGTACGTTCACAGGACCAAGTCATCACTTCTCTCCGTTCCCCAGCAGAACCTGCTGCAGTGGCTGCGCCTGCTCCACCACAGGATTCCCAGGATATTAAAGTTAACCTACCGGATCGCTTCACAGGAGATCGGTCCCAGTTCTTGATCTTCAAGGAAAGCTGCAAGCTTTATTTCCAATTAAGACCTTACTCCTCCGGCTCTGAACACCAAAGAGTAGGATTAACCATCTCACTCCTACAGGGGGATCCACAGGCGTGAGCCTTTAGTCTTCCTCCTGATTCTCCTATTAAACAGACAGTGGATGGATTTTTTGAAGCTCTGGGTTTACTTTATGACGACCCTGATCGCCTGGCTACTGCTGAGACTAAACTTCGGGCGCTTAGGCAAGGAAGAAGATCAGCGGAGCAATACAGTGCCGAATTCCGACGCTGGTCAAATGACTGTGGGAGCAACGACCCAGCACTGAGAAGCCAATTCCGTATTGGACTTTCGGAACAGGTGAAGGATGCCCTAGTCCAGTTCCCTACGGCCCAGACCCTGGATGATCTTATGCTTCTTGCCATTAAAGTTGATCGGCGAATAAAGGAACGTCGGATGGAGAAGGAGTCGGCCGCTACTTCTTTCTTCCCAGCAACTCACCTTCCTCCGGACACCTCGTTGGGTGAAGAACCAATGCAAATTGGAACCTTCCACCTGTCCAAGGAAGAGAAGCCCCGTCGCCGGCAGCTAGGACAATGCCTCTATTGTGATGGAAAGGCCCATCGGGCAGATAATTGTTCCAACAAGGCTACTCCGGCGGAAAACGCCTAACCCAGACGGTAGAAGAAGGGTTCCGCCTTGGTACTCATATCATTTCTAAAAAAAACTCCCTTCTCATTCCTGTGCAATTGCTGGTGAACGACCGATTCATCAATTTACAGGCTCTTATTGATAGTGGAGCAGCGGGAAATTTTATTGACGTGGAATTAACTCACTCTCTGGGATTAAAAGTCAAGCCTATTCCCTCTCCAATCCTTGCCTGTGGATTAGATGGCAGACCTCTCACTGAAGGGAATATTCATTATAGTACTACAGCCATTCACCTTTCCATAGGATGCTGCCATTCTGAACTCATTGAGCTGTTCCTTATCCACAGCCCCTCGGCCCACCTCGTTCTTGGACATCCTTGGCTCAGCCTACACAATCCGATCATAGATTGGGAGAAAGGTGAGATCATCAGATGGGGTGATTCCTGCTCGGCAACTTGTATTTTGTGACCCATTCGTGTCGCTCAGACCTCTCCTTCGAAGATTCCTCTACAATATGCTGATTTTGCGGATGTGTTTTGTGATAAAGCTTCAGAGATACTTCCTCTGCACAGGGACTCGGATTGGCAAGGGAAGGTTGTTATCTCTCTCTCTCCCGGAATCAGGGGCTATGGATCAATATATCCAGGAAAATCTCCATAAGGGTTTCATCCGCCCTTCCAAGTCGCCAGTTGGTGCCGGATTTTTCTTTGTGGGCAAGAAGGATGGGTCCCTCAGGCCTTGCATTGATTATCGGGGGCTTAATAAGATCACAATCAAGAATACCTACCCCATCCCTCGGATCTCGGATCTTTTTGACCGTCTCAGAGGTGCCAACATCTACACAAAGATTGACCTTCGGGGTGCTTATAATTTGGTCAGGATCCGGCAAGGTGATGAATGGAAGACAGCATTTAACACGCATTCCGGTCATTATGAATATCTGGTGATGCCTTTCGGGCTGTGTAATGCTCCAGCTGTGTTTCAAGATTTGATTAACGAGATACTACGGGACTTCTTGGGAGATTTTATCGTTGTGTATTTGGATGATATACTAATTTATTCTTCCACGCTGGAGTCTCATCGTTCCCACATCCGTCAAGTCCTTGCCCGTCTTCGTGAGAATCTCCTATTCGAAAAAACCTGAGAAGTGTGAATTCAAGGTGGACAAAGTCACTTTTCTTGGCTACGTCATTTCTTTGCAAGGGTTTGCCATGGATCCAGAAAAGGTTAAGGCGATTCTGGAGTGGGTACAACCTACGAACCTCAAAGCTACACAAAGATTCCTTGGATTTTCAAATTACTATCGGCGTTGTTCTGGATCTGGCCCATTGTCATCCTTAAATCTTAAGCATATAATTAATCTCTTTTCCTCTTCCTTCCACCTCCAAATTGGTACAAATTCAGGACAAAGTACAAACACAGAGAACCACCTTGTGCAGCCAGAAAATGTTATCAGTTAATATGATCTTGAGAGAATCCTACTCACATTTTCCCCTCAAATTCAAGCTTATATCGATCTTTATTTTGCAGATCTCTGATGGCTCCCTGCACATAAGGCAAAAGTACAAATAAACCAATGACCTCGTGCAGCTATTTTAGTGCTCTGGTAAGTAAATACAAAAATGGCTACTCACACTCTCTCCTCTGGTCTCAAGCATGTGGTTAATTTCTTTCCTTCCTTTCTTTCTCCTTTTTCCACCAGATTCGGAATGCAGACTCTAGATGTCTTTTATTTCAAATCCAAATGAATAATGTATTTCTCTTTTCTTTTAAGGTCTCCATCAGTTCATATAAAAGAGAAAAAGGAAAAAAGGCTCCTAGTGCAGTAACATATCAATATATGCAGAAGAAAAAGTAACTGCTCACATTAAATAGTTTTTCTTAGCATCAATAATAATAAAACTTCCTTTTGTGTGGTGTCTTTAAATATACTGGTTGTCCTTAATAAAAAGATGATTCTTCCAACTTTTCTTTCTTATTTATTGCATATAAAAAACAGTATATAAACACAAAATGCTGCAGTCCTAATAAAACCAAAATATTCTAAAACAAGGGTCACTTCTTCTCCCCTTAATGGGGCTGGGGAAACCCTGTCTCTCCAGAGACCCCTCTCCTCCTGTCCCCACAGATGAAAATAGGGGTTTCTTGTATGGCTGCAGTTGGTTACTGATATCGGTTTCAAGGCAACTTGATGTATAGCAGTTTGAAATATATTACAGAGAGAATTAGAATAAACAAGTGCATGAGAAACATATGGAAAGGGACAATCTGTGGTTCATAAAAGTAATTACTATAGTTATAATATTATTATTATTATTATTATTATTATTATTATTATTATTATTAGTAACACCATTTATTTATAGGGCACCACACGGTATCCACAGCACCGTACAAAGGCAATAGTTACATATACAATACAATTACCAGACAGGGTACAAGTTAAATAAATAAGGAATACAATACAGGTACAATGCAAAAATATAACACAGTACAAAAATAGCAGAACAATATGTATGCAGAATATGTGTTTATAAGCAGATGAATAAAGAGAGAGATAAGACAGTAGAGAGGTGTGAATTAAAGAGGACAAGGTAGAGTGGTGATGAAAGGAAGAAGGAAGGCCCTGCTTATAAGAGCTAACATGCTAAGTGGGAGGAGGTGAACAAACAGGAGACACAAGGATGAAAAGGGGAGGGCAGGAAAACTTAAGCGGAGGTTCGCCTTTGTTACATGCCGCTACTCTAAGCATGGCAACATGTAAGTTATTAACATTATTTGCTGTCCTGTCTCAATGCCTCTGTGAAAATTCTGCATGCCATTACACCATGCACAGCCTGCACATGTCTGACATCTGCAGCTGTTACTTAGTGGACGGCACCCTTTTAAATCTGTCTTTTATGGCCTCCTGGCTGCTGAGATTGCCGGCAGGACTCCAGCCAATCAGTTCACTTGTTTTGGACTGCTGGCTAATCAATAGTCAGCAATCCCCTTTTGTGTGAGTGTGCACACCCTAGTTCATCCTGTCTGTCTCTCTGTGTTGTTAGTCGCTTCAGAGCTAGTCCCTGCTAGGTCTCTTTTCTTGCTCCCGCTTTCAGTTTTCCACCACCTTCTCTCTCCTGCTTCCTTTCGTCTTTACTTCCATTTTTTCTCTGGGTGTCACCTCTGGGGGCCACGACCTGCTAGGTGTCCCCACACCCTGGTTGTGGTAGGCTATTCCAGTGCAGAAGGGCAGCCCGGGAAAAGACTTGGATGTGTGAGTGAAAGGTAATTTTCAGGTTGGAGTTGAGGAGGCAGTCACCAGCAAACCGGAGAATTCAGGCAGGAGTGTGGATGAAGAAAAGGGAGGAGAGGTAGGGAGCGGTGGAGGAGAAAAGAACCTTTTAAGTTGTAGTGAGGAGTTTGAAGATAATTCTAAAAGGGACAGGGTAGAGGGGAGGTGGAGGCAGTGCATTTGGAGAGGAATGCATTAAGTATGGATTGTAGGGGAGCGACCAGAGGGAGGCCAAAGAATAGAATGTTGCAGTAGTCGAGACAGGAGATAACGAGAGAGTGAATGAGTGTTTTTTGGCATCTTACTGCGGGGGGGTAAAGGAAAGTGAGGAGTCAAGGCAGTAAGCTGCGGTGGAGGAGGAGATGGTGGAGTCATCAATAGTAAAGGAGATAATAAGGGTAGAGGGGATACATGAAGGAGGGAAGACTATTAATTCAGTTTTGTCCATGTTAAGCTTGAGTGCTGGGACATCCATGAGGAGACCCAAAGGCAATCTGATACTTTGGACAGGAGAGAGGGGGAGAGGTTGAGGGAGGAGAGATAGATTTGATTGTCAGCAGCATAGAGGTGATAGTGAAAGCCAAAGGAGCTGATAAGGTCACTCAGAGAGGAGGTGTAGAGTGAGAAGAGAAGGGGTCCAAGAACTGAGCCCTGAAGAACACCAATGGGAAGAGGAGTGGTAGTGTAGGAGGAGCTGGGGGTTGGTCCAAGATATAGGAGAACCAGGAATGGACCGTACCAGTGAGGCCAAGAGAGTGAAGTTCGTGGAGCATGAGAGGGTGATCAACAGTGTCAAAGGCTGCCGATAGATCCAGGACAATGAAAAGAGAAGTGGCCCTTTATTTTTGGCAGAGAGAAGATCATTTGTGACCTTAGTCAAGGCAGTTTTAGTGGAGTGGAGAGGGCAGAATCCAGACTGAAGAGGGTCCAGGATGGAGTTGTCAGTGAGGTAGCTAATTAGACTTTTTTAAGGATAGGGGAGACAAAAGGGTGTTTAAAGGGGGAGGGGAGAAAGCCAGAGGTGTAGGATAAGATGAAGAGGTGGGCATGATGAAAGCAGATGGAAAGAGAGAGAGAGAGAGACGATTAGAGGGGATGGGTACATATGGAGACAGAGGAGGGAGGGTAGGCAATGTCAGAGAAGAGGGCATTGTTGTAGAGATAGGTAGGAAGGCAAAGATGGAGAAGTCAGACAGGGAGCATGAGCAGGAGAAAACGAGATTGAGAGAGTGGCCAAGGGTGCAGAAGTCCACTTTGATTGGCAAAGGGAAGAGGAGAGTGAGAGAAGTTTGGTGGTGCTGGGTTTCAAGGGGTTTTTAAAGGGGATGTTAAAATCCCCTAGAATGAGTGAGGTGAGGTCACAAGACAGAAAGTGGTTTAGCTAAGCTCCAAAGTTATCAATGAATTTGGAAGTGGGGCCAAGGTGGCGGTAGACAACAGCAACATGGAGATGGATTAGGTGGTAGAGGTGGCTGCAGTGTACCTCTAAGGAGAAGAAGCAGAGAGAAGGCTTAAGGAGTATGAAATTGAAGGTGCAGGAAGGTGAGAGGATGGTCAGGCTGCTGGGAAGGGGGGGCTGCAGAGATTTCTCATGTCGTTCATTCTTAATGTCAATGTGAATCTGTTATTTTAAAAAGCATGCCTAGCATCTGTGAATCAGGAAACACTGGTACTGAAGATCCAGTTGTTTCTTTATGAAAATACAAGAAGACTCAACGACTATCTAGGCAGTTAGTTAGACACTTTAGAGTTTCCATGTCTTATATAGTTGTATATTTGAGAATCTCACATGATGTAGAAATTAAGGATACTAAATGTATGCTATGTAATTTGTATGTAATCATATGCTTGATGTGGTAAAGCTTGTTGGGTTTACAATGATGATACCAGGGGTGTAGCAAGTTGCCCCTCCATGATTTCTGTTGGGGGGGAAAAGACTGTGTTCCCCCCCTCCCCCCCAAACTCGATCCACAGAGCACCAAGCTTTTGGTGCTTCGAAAAGTAAAAAAAAAAAAAAAGTACCAAAAAAGTTATTTTCATGTTTGTTTTGCATACATTTTCTTCTTACAAATGTTTACATTTTTTCTTTCTTAGAAGCCCCACTCATTTTGCAGTAATCATAAGCAGACACACGAGACTGGGAAGCTGCACTACCTACTGACTGCTCTTTTAAGATTTACAACAATGGAACAGAGAGAGAGAAAATTATTGCGGCCTGCAGACTGTTTAAAACGATAGCAGCGGTCTCATTGTCGCCAGATTGTAGGGTAGACAATGGTTGCCTTCAGAGTCCTAATGCCATGGCACCCGAAGTAGGATCATAAAAAAAAGGGACTCCAGGCCCAATAGTAGTCTTTGGCCTTTTGTCCCCCCTATGAAAATTTTCTTTGCTTTGCCCCTGGTTGATACCATGGTGAAACATTGCTGCCTAATCATGCTGGATTCATTTCCACTCAAAGTCCACTCCACAATTGTGGAGTTAATTTTGGCTTTTAACAAAATAGACTCTTTTGTTTCAAGAACGTGGAGGTTTAGAGTATTGTAATGTCCAATGTCCATTAGAGAATTCAGGTAGCAGGGAAAGTGTATTTGATAGTAGACTCATCATTACTATTAAGTGCCATAAATATTGCATTTTTAAAACAAGTAATATGCTTCACCAGATTTACTTTAGCTGTCAGCACAAACAGTATACACACAAAATGGAAGTTGCTCAATCAACTTATAAGTAAATGTAAACAGGTGCATGAAAGGCAGGGGTTAATCTGCTAGCCATGAATGCTAGTATTAGGGGTAATCTGCTAGCAATAGAAGCAAAGGGAAGAAATTGCCCGAGAAACACTGCCAGCACAAAGCATGAACAAAGCATAAACAAAGATTCAATATTATTAGTGAATTAATGCAAGGTTTAACAATTTTTCCAGTGGTCACATATAGTTGTGAAGACACGGCTGGACTTTGCCCTGTAACAATTGCAAATGATAGTGCTGACATTTTTTGTACTAATGTTAACATTTTGTATTGGGATCATTTTCTGAAACATGTCCTTTCTATAATGAGCTATAAATACTATATTACTATATTACTTTTTCCTCTCCTGTAAGATCCTTCAATTACAAATATACATTATTTTCAGATAAATAAATGTATCTTGGTTATTGATAGTATAAATTTTAATTTGAATTTATATGGACATTTATATTCAAAACTTTTTTTTTAGAATACATATCATTACAGTTTTTAGCATTACACTAGAACTAAAGCTGCTCCAACAAAGGTATATGCCATTTTTTTCTTTCCTCTGTTATGTCTGATGAAAGAAAGTCTGAGTCTTCTGCAGATGTAAAATAAACTCGGCTTGTGTATGCTGTGTTTCATCTCTTCTTGCACTGACACTGCCAACTGTACGAACTTCTGTGGTGCTTTTGAAGTAGACAAGAATCCGCTGGGAGCAGCAGTGATATGAACAGACTGATACAATTTTGGACTCTTCTCAAATAGACACAGCACAATGTTGTTAAATCTGGTGAACAAATTTTAACTCAAAAGTTTCAAGTATACATATGAGTATATAAAGATGGTATAATGTTTATTGATTTATTTCATCTGCCTTAATTAAGCCAGTTACATTTCCCTCTCAAAACTAACATGGGGGTAGATCCAGAACTACGCCCGTCTTCCATAGATGGACTTAATTCAATGAACAATAGCTACTGCGCATGCATAGTATTGTACGTAATCTGCGTATCGTTTCGATATGTAGATTGCGTATATACGGTCTAAACAGGAAAAACATTATTGCACGACACATTAATGGTTAAACAAACAATGAGACAAGTTCAAATTTAAACATAAACAATTGCAACATTCATTTAATATTTATATAATAGTTTAGACATTAATACAAATAGATCTTGTGTTTTTGTTCAACGTTTGCAATTATGGGCAGATCATTGATTGTTGATTAACTTTAAGAATCTAACGACCTACGTGTGATTCACAGTAAAGAAAAATATCTGCACTTCAATATACGCATCAAGAAAACCACACGTACTTAGCAGTCCAGAAGCTGGGGGTGTGGTTAGCTTGATTCTTTACTATCTGTGAATCACTCTTACGGATCTGGTCCGTGCATATATTTAGGAACATCCCTAAATTCATTCTTAAGTGTGAATCAGGTCCTTCATTATTAGAAATATCACTTAAACAAATGTGATGTGGTACAAACCATGTAATACAATTTCAGCATCATGCTACATACATTTTGACATTTTTCAAGTGACACAAATATGCCGTTAGACACTAGTCAGCTGGTTTGGCTATATATTACAGCAAGAGGCTACTCTTTTGCAACCCACACCAAAAAACAACTGGGTAAACATCTTCCATTCGCCCAGACATTTACAGATCAACTTATAAGAAAAACGACACGCCGATACTGGCCCATGGTGAGGGACTATCCAGGACTTAAGTGTTTACAGGAGACGGCACTTATGTCCAATTACAAGCGGGGTACCAATTTAAAGGATCTTTTAGTCCACCTGGACGTCACTCTGAAAAAGCCATTGACCACTAAGAAAGGGTGTTTCAAATGTCCTAACTGTCTCACCTGTCACTTGTTGGAGCAAGGTGCTGTGTTTAGTCATTCCCATTCGGGTAAAAAATATAGGATCCATCATTACCTGACCTGTACAACCACATTTGTCATATATTGAATAACATGTCCTTGTTTAAATCCATCGTTTTGTTATTAGAGCAGCCATTGGAGGCAAATCTTCTGATCATCAGGTAGTTCAACACTTTGCCTCTTTTAATCACAAGCTGGCCACCCTCTGCTATAAAATGATAGACCATATCCCCCCTCTCACCAGAGGAGTGAACAGGGACCAACTTTGATTGAGATTGGAAACCAGATGGATCAATGAACTCAAAACCATAGCTCATTATGGACTTAATGAGATGTGTAGTCTATCTTGTTTCTTATGATTCAGTACATGTCTACTGTAGTATTATGTGAGAGCATCCTCTAGCTCTTTTTCATGGACCCTAGTATTTTTTTTTTTTTACTTGTTTCTGCTTAGGGTTTGAGTATATACATCACCCTGGATCTATTTCCCATGTCCTTGTTTTCCTCATATCCTTTACTCTATAGAACCCCAGAACTGCAGCTATTCTCCCCCTGCATGTCAGTTGGTCCTCCAGTGCTGAACTTTTTTTCCAACTATACTGGGTATTTCTCAGACCGATTATTGTAGTTTCTGCCTGCGGTATTTATATTTTTGATATTTGATTGCCTATGATATTGTCTGGCCCAGTCTCCCACTATACTTATGTACCATGTGGATTATTGTGTATGATTGCCTTGGTTGTATTTTTAGCATTAATATTTGGGTCATTTGTTACATTGTTTTTATGTGTTTTTTCACATCAGGGACAGTTCCCATAGTAACGAGCAAAACCGGTGAGCTCCCTGCAGCGCCACTTCCGGCACACATGTGCAAGTCTCTTCCTGCCAGCAGGACTTGGTGGCACGCAACGGCTTGGGACCAAGGGGAGCTGTTGAAGGGGGTAAGTGTCTGATTTATTATCTATATGTGTGTGTTTTGTAGCATTTATGTGTACCTAGAGTACCTATAACAATTATATACAGAGTGCCTTCCTTGGGACTATAAGATAGATAGAAAGTGGGTGTGTCTTACACAACCCAGACCAGCTGGTCTAGTGCCTGCCCCTTTTATTTAACAACCATCCATATGTCTGCCTCTTATTATTAGGCCTGCCATCCATATATCTTCCCCTTATTATTTGTCCAGGATTCATATGTCCAGCCTCCATATCTGCCCCTTTATTTGTTATTTCCTAAGTGCCTGTAGTCCGGTGATAACCCAGGGAGTTACAGTTGTTGCACTGAGTGCAGTTGTCAAAACCTGGGTTATTGCTTAGCCAGGGGGATGGTTCTAACTTTTTTTATATGGTTCTTTATTAACTTTTATTGAATGTTCGGTGCTATCTGGTTTGTCTCCTATCAGGTTATTTAGTATTTCATCTTTTTTAATGATGTGTCAGTGTTTGCGTAGTATCTTCTATATTATGTGGCTGTCACTATGGTACTGGGTGATTAAGAAAATGTTGTCAGTTGGTTGTAGGTTCTTGCCTGCCCTTGTATGCAAGTAGTGTCTATCTGTCTAGTTGGCTGACCTCAGTGTATGCTTTCTCTATCTTATTCTGTTGGTACCCTTTTTCTAGGACTTGCTCGTCTAGATCCTCATATTGGTTCTGGAAGTCTTCCAAATTAGTGCAGTTGCGCCACAACCTTTTAAATTGGCAAACTGGGATGCTGGCTAAGCAGCTGGGGTGGTGGTTACTTGTTGCCAGGATATAGCTATTGATATCAGTTAACTCTAAACCTTTGTAACCCTCAAATCGTAAGTACTATAGTTATAATGAACAGTATTATATTTTATAGCCTCGTACAGATATTTATAAAAATTTTTGGTAATATAAATGTGGCTTGGTCTTTATTTTTCAGAAAGAAGCAAGCAAATTACCAGGAGGTGGTGGAGGAGGACAAGAGACAGAAGTTGCCACATAATTGGGAGGCATGGAAAGCCCGCGCAGAGTGGGAGCTGAAGAAGGAGGAGAAGAAAAGGGTAATATGCCTCTCTCTTTATGAATTAACTTCATCAATTGATGTGTTCTAAAAAATCCCTAAGCCCCTAGGCCAGGGCTTGACAAATGCTTTTTGGATTCTAGGGGTCCGTCTAAAAGTTTAGTATGAGAAGGAGTGGGAAAGATGGTAAGTGAAGTGTTGCAGTGTTATGGTTGTATGTTCTCTCTGTTCTTACTTTCTTTTCTTATTACCTCTTCCTAATGATTATTGTTATGTGAAAATAAGTGACCACATTCCGTGCGTTGTGTGTATAAAATGTATTCTTACTGTTATTTATTTTATATCATTAAACCTAGTGGGGAAAACTTCTATACGATCGTGAACAACATTATCTATGGAACTCACGTTCCGTCCAAGGACTGCACTGCATTGACAGAATGGTGACTGACCTAAAGAAACAGTTAGTGCTTCACATGCATTCACTCTTATTACAGATCATTGTCTGGTTCTGAATCAGTGCTCCGCGTATAGCATTTTATGTGGGCTATTAATATTATTTTGTTTATTTATAAGGCGCCACAAGGTGTCTGCAGCGCCGTACAAAATACAGTACAGACATACAGGGTAGGGATGGACAGCATAGTATAAATTAAATACAATATGACTATAAATAATATCACAGAAAAACAATAAAGTGAAGCAAGCACAGAACGTAAGGCAAAATGCAAGGTGTCAAGCTTGGAACATCAGGTAGCAGAGCATAGAGCGCAGTGATTGGTTGAGAAGGAGCCAGTTGGGGATTGGGTAAAAGGGTAGCAGAGGGGGACAAGAGGCTATAAAGTGAGGAGGGAGTGGTGGAGGAGGGAACAACAGTAGGATGGAGGGCCCTGCTCGTGCGAGCTAACACACTATGTGGGAGGGAAGAACTTACAGAAGACATAAGGAGAGGGAAGGTGGACTGCAGTGGACTGCTGGTGTGAGCTGAGGAGAGTGGGAAGGAAGTGAAGGGATAGATGAAGGATGCAGTGTGGATGTTAAGTGGAGGAGGGGTAGGCTAGCCTGAACAGGTGTGTTCTGAGTGAGAACTTGAAGACCTGCAATGTGGGGGAGAGTCTGACTGAAGAAGGAAGGTCATTCCAGTGCAGAGGTGCAGCACGGCAGAAGCCCTGGACACGGGCGTGAGATGTGGTGATCAGTAAAGAGGTCAGACAGCGCTGGTTAGCAAAATGGAGAGGGCGGAAAGGGGTGTGCATGTTGATGAGGGAAGAGACGTAGGGAGCAGTAGATGAGGAGATGGCCTTAAAGGTGAGGGTAAGGAGTTTAAAGAGAGGTCTGAAGCGGACAGGAAGCCAGGCCTATTATGTCATCCCCTCCTTTACACTTCACATTAGAAAGTCCACTTTACAATTTGCATCAATATGATAGTTATACAGATTTTCTTGACATAGTTTAGATTTTGGAGTAAAGAAAAATAATATCTGGGACAGTTTTGCTCCTGAATGAACCGTTTTGTGCTGCTTGGGGGTGGGGTTTGCACCAATGCATATTGTCTGACTAATTCATTTATTTGTTTGACATAATGTAGTTGCTGGACTGGTTTCTGTTTTTACATTGCAGTACAAAGTCAGACTAGGACACGTTACCTTCCGAATGTTATATGTCTCCAACCCTTCCACACCAGATATAAAACCCATCTGCAATGGAGCAATGACATAACGCTCTGGTGTCAGACCCGGAAACTGATAAGGAACTGCAGGAAATTGCAAATAGTGGACTGGTTCCACTTAAAATGGGGACAGTGCGTAAATGAGAATTAGCCAGGTCCTTACTGTATGATATAAATATCTCATCCATCACAAAGTCTTGACAGCTGTAAAAGCAGCACCAGCAGGACCACCGCTATATCCACGCCATATGGGCGAACTTTCCTACTGCTCGCACAGTGTTCCGATTGCAGGACCATACCTTAATATTTTCCATCCAACCCTGCTTAAAATAGCGACAGCTTGGAAGTCAGGCTTACACACCCACTTGAATCCCCTCATCTACTGTACCTCCCCCCCTCCCTTGTGAGATGCGTCTGAAATCGGAAGTCTGGATCGTTTGCCTTTGTGTTCCGTTTGTGGCACTTACTGCATATGGTGACATTTTCCTATCTCATTGTTGGGTAAACATGCACCTTTTTAGAATTTTGGATCTGTTCCTATAATAGTGTGAATAATAAATATTTTCATTAATGAATTGCAGGATGTGATGCTTGTTGTTGGCTATAGGCAAATGTTACAAGCATATTCATGAGCACTGACTAGTATTCATTAACCTTGTCCAATATTTATGAGCACTGACCAATATTCATGACCACTAACCAGTATTCATGATCACTGAACAATATTCATGAACCATTCATGCAAACCAATCACACTCAGAGCATGCATATTTCACAAAAATTGGCGTATTCCAATGCAAGTGGTCAGGAAATGTTTGTGTAGCCTGGTTCCAGTCCAACATTTGTCTGGGAATAAACAGAAGGGGGGTAGTCATAGGGCAACCCCTCCAATTATTAGACAATCCACCCCAAACTGCACTTTGTGACATTGGGCTGGATCCAGACTTAAGAAGGAGCTTGTAATTAAGAGAGGAAGGTTACACATGGGCACAACCATGTTGATTTCAGGGAGAATCCAGTTAATTGTATACTTTGCATGCAGGGCTATATCTTTTAATTGCTGACTACACTCAGATACTGACCAGCTTTACTATTACACTGTTATTTAGACTTGGGATAGGAAACATTACCTCTCAACTCTAATACTGTTTGCAGCAGATGACATATGACTCCCCTGCAATCAAAATGGTTTAGCCCAGGAGTAACTTTCCTCTCTTAGGGGTATATTTACTAAGGTCGATTTTGCTCAAAGTGCCTAAACTCCTGGGATTTTGCCGGTGATTATGCCATCGTTGTATTCACTAAAGGCAAGTTCCGGGAGTTTAGCCTTTAGCAAAATCGACCAGGCAAACATCACTGGATAAAAATTGTCCAGATGTTTGCCATATAAAAAATACAATTCGCTGTATTCACTAAAGGCGGTTTTACTAAATCGCCTTTAGTTCATCGGCAAAGCGCTGAAAATCAAAGCTCCTTTTGTGTGGGGCGCTTTTATTGAAAGCAGCCCACACTGTACCGGAGAAACACATGTCAATATATTTGACATGTGTTTTTTTATGTCCCAAAGGCAAGCGCAGCATGTTTGGAATGCTTAGCATGGCTGCGCTGATAGAACTACAAGGCTCAGAATTGCTGAGCCTTGTATTAATATCAGCATCAGAATGTTAAGCCTTCTAAGCATGCTGCGCTGTAGCCGGTGGAAAAAAATAAATAAATACAGGGCCGGATTCAGAGCTCCGGGCACATTGCATGTTTTCCGATTTGTGCTACTGCGCATGCGCAGTAATTTTCTAACGTCATCTATGTTTCTTGTTGCAACGTAGATTGCATATACGTGGAGAGAGGGAGAGAGCAGAGTAAGAATAAAACACTTTTCCCCTCTGTATATCAGTTCACTTAATTCTAGAGATGAGTGGTTTGGATTCCGTGAAATCTAACAGATCCAAATTTTCGGGTTTCGAGTCTAACCGGCACAGTCATGCCTCAGATCCTCCCACCAAATTCAGATCAGTAATTGAAGCAAAACACCATTTTCACAAAAATTCAGATAGTCTGAGCCAATTGACTTCCGTAAGTCCTCTGTTGGACGGAATTTAAGCCCAAGGTAAGAAAGATCACAGCCATATTTTTTGGGACCCAATGGGCCACCCATGTTTATGATTATGTATATGATATGATTATAAAAAAAAAAACCTTAACTTGAAAAGGGGTGTGGCTTTGCGGATGCCATGAAAAGGGGCATAGCTTTAGTGGCTTTTTGACTGGACAGACATAGAAGAGGATTCCAACTACAGGGCAGTTACCATAACAAGGGAGTAAGTTTCCCCAAAATTTTCCATGAAGTGACAGTGTGAGGGGCCAATGTGTCCATCAGTGTCACACACAGACAGAGGTTCCCATAGTCATGCACATTAGGCAGGGACTGATTCTACCACTTATACACGTGCGAAGAGCCATTATCACTTAGTCTGCTAAAAGTACTAGGAATATACTGGTTAATAGCAGCTTCTATATTCCTCACCCCAGTCACATTTTTTCCTCTTTATTTATACAAGGTTAATAAAAGGGGAGGATTAGGGTGAGGATTGGGATAAGGGTTGGGATTGGGGAAATACTCACCCGTCGGCACTGGGAATTCCTTTTGGTGATCTTTGCTTACCTGTCTCCGGCAGGGAAGGAACAGTCAGTTGTGGTCCTGTAAAACAAAAGGCCATTCTCAGCGGCGAACCACATCCCTTATTCGCATACACATTGTTAATGAATATTCATGATAAAAAAGCATCCAATAGGATACCAATAAAGTGGGATTGAACATGGGTGAGGATTGTCAATAATTTTTAATTTCTCACTGTCTTAAAGCAGATTACATTTAACAACAATTGCCATCAATATAAGTTTATCAAATAATAAAAACTTGCAGAAGCTGTCCACTTACATATGCAATCTTTATCAGAGCAACATTGTACTAGACAGGAATCTCAAACATTTTATTTAATATAAATTGTCTTTGAATATTATGCTGCTAGCTTTAATGAGACACCCTGTGTCTGATTTGCTATTGTATTCTTAATTATTGCCAGTATCATCATGATTGATGAAATATACATCATGAAGATGTATATTGATTAGAAAAACTTGATTACATTTTTTATATTTTTATCTAAATGTAACTCACTTAACCATGTGAACGCTGTACAAAACTGACATATTTATTACCTCCTCCTCCCATCCTTTGGATATTAAGCACAGTGGGCCAAAGCCAGACTTAAGGTCGTTTTAAGTACCCAAGCGTACCTGAGTTATGCACTACTAAGTATAATGCACTTCCCTGGGCACTCCCGTCACACACACGTACCCACAATGTATATTTTCGGCTTACGTAGGGATGTTACTCCCTTTCGTACGGATTTACGTAATAGTTACACACGATCAGAGTTACGATGCGCAGTGCGTTCCCACAGCCAGATTTACGCATGCAGCATGCATAAATTAGCTGTCGTTATTAAGTCTGGATCTGGGCCAGTGTGTATAGATGGGCTATATTTACAACCCTCCCTAATTTCAGTGTAAATACATCAAAACACTACTTACAACAGAGAAACAACCCACATGCTTTATTTTTCATTCAAATGAATATATATTATGTGGAAACTGTTTTGTAGAGGTGTGTTATTTTCTTCATTCTACTGTCCCTTAAGTAAGGTAGAGATGAGTACATTAAATGAGTGAGGTTTATAAAAAAAAATGTTTTTGAAAGCTTCAAAAGAGTTGCTTGTGACTGAAGTAAGGAAGAATCTGACACTTCAATCAGGTGGAAGCAGACTAAAAATTCACTTGCACAGCTTTCCAACCCATTACAAGCAGACTTTTTTTTCTTAATAGATGTTCTTTCATCATGTCAGTACTTGCATCCTTTTACACGTCTGCCTTTCTTCATCTCTGTTCTGTTCAGTTTTGGTGCTTGACTAATGAAAAGTAATTATTGTACTGCCACTCATACAATGCAAAACGTACACCACAAAAATTTAAAATATGCCAGATTTGCATACTTTACTGTCTCCTGCCTAACATTTGATTACAAGGTCATCCATCTTCCACAGCTTGCAAGTAATATTTTCTGAAAACAGACCTTGGTCCACAAGATTACAAGCCAAGACTAGAAAGAAAATGTCTCATCATGTTACTTCTGTAATAACTACCTTAAAATGATGTGTTTATTTCTTATAATGAACTACAATATAGGACATTACTGTGACAAATATTTTATACTTATTTAGAACACATACACACACACACACACACACACACACACACACGTTATATTCTTCTTTCCCCCTAATATATGCTACTGATATGCCCCAGTTATCTGTATTTACAATCTTGCTTTTGTAACAGTTAAAAGTAATGAAATGAAATAGACTTCGAGGACCATTTATTTTGCAGTAGAGTAGAGCATGTTTTATTTAGCTAAAAACTTTGAACCTGATCCAGATGTTTGTGCATTTTTGGTACACACAGAGATCTGGAAATCTTCACGGAAGAGTGGAGTGCCCGCCCCTGTAACTCCCCTCTCTCATGTGGAATTCTGGGGCCAGATTTACTAAGCTGCAGGAAAGGAAAAGTGGAGATGTTGCCCATAGCAATCAATCAGATTTTAGCTGACCTTTTCTAGTATGTAATAGGAAAAAGAAAGCTAGAATCTGATCTAGCAAATGTAGCCTTTAGAGACTTACGTGTCCAGAATCCTACCTAATGTGTGTCCATCCGGCCCTAATCCTGTCTGGTGAAGTTTAGGCATGCGAAACTGATCTACTGTACGGAACTGAGTTACTGAAGAGGCTTGTGTAAGTCCCCTGTCTTATGTATTTCTGGATCAGACCCTCTATATTTTAGATTTCAGTTTCTGTCAAAACCAGATACAATCATGTAAATTGGAGCAATTTCTGTTTCCTACACAACTTCCTCACAACTTTCAACTTTAAAAAAGTGAGCTATCTGGTTAAAATCAGTGGTCGAAGTGGAAATTTAGAAGTGGTGGTATGGACATTTAGAAGTTGCAGTATGACACTTTTTTTAATAATAGACGTGAATGGGAATTTATTACTTTTTTTTTTTAATCAGTGGGAGAAGTGACAGTATAGCATATCCCTGTATACCCCCTCACTTCGAGTCCTGGTTAAAATAATGAGGAGAAGCACAAACACATTTAACTTAGTGGTAGTGCCAGATCATATGAGAATATAATTAAAAAAATATGACATTGATAAAACACACAGGCAAAAAAAAAAGGTTACTAACAGCAATCAGATGGCTTGATAAAAGTCATTATTTTCTAATAAATGACCTAATATGCAATGTACTGTCAAAAATGCAGATGCAGAAGTTTAGATAAGGGCAACAAACCATAATTAATATTTTCTGTGTGTACAACTGCATTCTCCTGAATCTGCATTGATATTTATCATATACTAAATTATTGCTATGGATAATATAAGGTTGCAGACCTTTGAGAATTAAAAAGCATTTTTAAGCTTTATGCAGAAAACCACAAAATATTTTCTTTAAAAATCAATACATTTCAAAAATAATTAGCCCTATCAAGGCAGTAAAATAAAGGTTTCTGTGAAACCTTTGTCCAATTTATTTTACCACCAAGTAAAAGTATAAAAGGTCTATTACCAATGAGAAATCTTCAACTGCAGACTTTAGAAAAGTAAATCTGTTAGGAAAATGCTCACCAGGGTGCGGAGTCTAACCAGAGTCTGATGTTCACAGGAGCCCCTGATGGTGGGGACAGACTGGGCCGCAGGACAATGGCAGGTCGCGGTCCATGATGGACACCTCCAATGTGTATGGTTAAGAATGCAAAAAATAGACAGAGAGAAATACCCCAGTGACTCAGATCACTACAACAACATACAGACATATAACAAACTAGGGATGACACTTACTTAAGCACACAAGAGAACAATAACAAACAGGCAGAGGGAAGGAACAGGGAATGGGCAGGAACACAAGAGAAACAAAGGGCAGGACCAGGAATGGGCACTCAAGAATCAAAAAGGCAGCAGATACTATAACCGGCAAGGCTGGTGTGCACCCGCTGGTCTCCTTTTACAGGGGAGGCTGGCCAATCAGGAAGCAGACCTGGGACCAGCATCCCTGACCTGATAGGAGTTTGTCCCAGTTGTAATGTGGCAGCTGGGACAAGTAATAACAGCGAGAGAGAGAGAGAGAGAAGGTGCTCTGACTGCCTAGCAGCCAGAAAACCTGACCAGCAGAACCAATAGGAGCCAGGCAGCTGGGAGAGAGAGAGAGCGGCAGCTGCACATGGCTAATTTGCATGCCGTCATGACCACGTGACGGCATTCAGGAGGAGGTGGAGGCGCTGAGCCCAGGAAGATGGCACCAGAGGAACAAGAAGCAGGTAAGCCTGCTACATTACGGATCTGCGACTTGCAACAAAATCATTCTTGGTCTGGTGTAAATTTGTGTGCAATCATCAGCTTTAAGTATATATAAACATTTTTTTTTTATATGTACAAGCCCCAAAAATATCTGTATACAAAATGCAACAAGATACATGCAATGTTATTGTTACAAGTTTGTCTGCACACATTACACAACTTGACAGATATTGGTTCAATGAACTTACCCAAGAATATAAGCAGAAATCCAAAGAACGGAACTATCCTAATGAATTAATTAATGACAGTGATATGAGAGCAAAAAATTGTGATCGGGAATATTTGATGTTGTATAAAGATAAGACAACCTCAGACTCTTCTAACAATTTTTGTCCTTCCATCATTATCATCACCTTAGCATAACCTTCCACTTCCATTACCCTAACCTTAACCCTCCACTTCCACTGGTTTCCAAATAAAAATAAAAGATAAATTTGGCATACGTACCCATTTATTAGTTAAAGTTTAAAGTACCGTTTTTGAAATAGAGAAAGACAATAATGAGCTGATAGAATGAAAAAACTTTCTCAACAAGAAATTCGATATTCGAATACTCTTAAAACAACAATCCCTTATGGCCTAAATCAAAGCTTTAAAATCATACCTTTTCTTTAGTATTATGGGACCTGAAAGCTCTCTGTGATGTCCTCTTTCAGTGTTCTGTCCTAACATTAGTATTCTGTGGGATGTTTTCACTTGGGGGTAAGCCCTCTAAGATATTTATAATTTTATTGTTATTCCTTGTTTTCTTTTTGGTCTTGCGCTAAGAAAGGTTGTCTTTTTGCATGAACCAGAGGGAGTTTTTATAATGCTTTTCAATTTAAAGTCTTATAATCTCGACATATTGTATATATACGTATTTTGTATATTCTCTCAAGATTGCAAATGTTTGTCTATGTATTTATGTCCATTGCAGTTATGTATCATATTTCTGTAAACCCTTATGAAAACATAGCATTTATAGCATTTATATGTGGGTGTCTGTATTGGTGCCCAATGATAATTTCCACGTGGAGCACAACTTATATATTGGAGTCTCACTGGTAACCACACCTCCTGAAGATAGTCATTGCCTATGATGAAAAGCGTAGAGGAGGTACACTGAACTTTCTAAACTGGCTGAGATGCTATATAAGAAGTCTTACAACGTGGACTTCCAGAACTCTTAGTTTGTGTAATGCTGAGAGCACATCAGTACAGCCTATGCATATGTATGATCTGAGCTATTAATCCTTGACTCACAGAATTGCAATAATATCTTATGAAAAGTCACCATAGCTTGAGAAAGCACAGTGCAATACTTATCCTTCTAAAACTAAAGGATAAAGAAACAGAGTTTCTTGTCCAGGTATCTTATATACCCTCTATGCCCCACCCCTTATCCCACCTGGACCACCTTCTCTTAAGATCTTAATTGGCTATTCCTCTTTACCCTTTAAATGGCTGATGCCAGTGACACACAGCTGGTTGTTTATGGGCCTTCACGTATATCTGCCCTTGTCTTTGCCTTTTTTTTCATCTGCATACCAAAGAATACTGTAATTCTCAGTAGTGTATAGATTGTCCTATATCATACTTAAGGCACACTGCTTATTAAATGTCTTGCTATAAAAGAAAAATCAATATCCACCCCTAATCTATAGTGACAATGGGCCTGATCCAGAGTTACGCCGATGCGCTGTGCTTACTAAAGGCACTCCCCCTGTGCGGGCGTATGGCCCCTTCCTTACGCCGTCTGAAGGCTACCCTAACTTCAGCCGACGTAAGGAAAGGGCCATACGCTCGCACAGGAGCGTATGGACGCTCCCCTTCAGCGTCCCTACGGCGCTGCTACGGACGCCCGATCCAGGATCAGGCGTTGCCGTTATCAACGCCGGGCAACATCTGCCCTAGCTCTGAAAATAATTCCTGGGTCCAATTCCTGGGTCATTAGACTGGGAAGAGGACCCCAGAACCTTTCACATCACACCTCAACCCGGGTTGTTGGACCTTGCCCCAGTGGTGATGAGAAAGGGGTATTTATTTGCTGCTCCCTAATACAAAAATTTATTAGGGAAATATGAAAAGGAGGATTCAAAGGAAAAGGATGGACCTTTAAATTGGGGATGCACAGACAATATGCAAAAAGTTGCAAATGATTATGTGAATAAAGCAGATCATCTGATCAAGTGTACATCTGGGGTCTAAACAGTACACATATCAGAGTATGCCACAGATTTATTGCCAAAGACTGGCTTACTGTCACTATCTATCATAAGTCTATAAGACAGGGCTATATCTGAGACCTATTGCAAGGTTGTTCTATTCATTTACATTTTATTTACTGTTTTGTTTATTTGTCTTTGTGATCAATAGATCAATAAATTGTTTTATTTTATCACATTTATTCTTAAACTATTTTGAACCTTTCAGGTTTATTTTGAGAGACATTCCTGGGTAGTCTCTCTTGTACTTACAGCAGCTTTTGTTATTTTTCTAGACCGCTCAAACTCAAAAAATTATGTTGAGTCTAGGATATGGGGTAGCATCAAGGTACAATCATTGGCTATTATTAACTGTTAAAATATAACTTTTATTATAACTTATAAAATCATGCAAATGTGAAAAAAACACATAAAATCAATTCTGGCGAACATATGGGATAAATTCCATACCTCTGGGTACAATGGTAATAAAGAAAAAGAAAATTATTAATTGAACTTATCTGCCTGTAGTAAGGATGTCCGTGGCTATTGGAGGTAGTAGTCTCATGAAATTATTTCTGCCGCTATCATAAATGTTAAATCCGCATGTAGGCAAACCACCATGAGATACACATAGACTGCCATGGCCTCCTAACTTTGACCACACCAACTTACCCTATCCCCCCCTAATTACCTCACAGCAATGCTTTACCCAATACCCGGGTCTGTATCTGAACCTCCATGCCCTAGGAGAAATGTTGGTGGTGACAGTAGTCGAGCTGGTGGGGGGTATGTTGAGGGAATGGGTTTGACCGTGGCCTAATTCCAAAATAGAGGCGAGAGGAGATGATGGTGTGCACAACCTTACATCTCTGTATCAGAAAATTGACTGACGCACGTTTCGCCCTGTCGGCTTGATCACAGTTGTCTGCTAAATCACAAGCTCCTCCAATAACATATGGGTATAATATATGTCAAATCTAATTACAACTAAATCAAAATAATATTCCAATTCCACATATGAAGCAAGCACAAATCAGAATCCATGGCAACGATTAGGTTACTGACACATGCGATAATAAATTACCTATATTGATACTTGCATTGCCGTGAATAAAAGGAGATTATTATTTAAAATAAGAACACTGTTAATATATAGGCTTGAAAATTACATTCATTGTGTATGTAGAAATGATTATGCTTTGCAATCAATGTATGAAAATTAATATACTCCTCCTTTCATCATTACTAGTAGAATAACAAAAAATCATGATCCATATAGTATGTATCTTATTATTCCACAATGCTCAACTCTTGTAATTTAAATAGTATTAAAATATCAGTGCTTAAGTAAATTGGATATGTGTTGATTACTATATACCTCCCTTATCATAATCAAGGCATTCATGTCATCACACTTTCTCATATATCTCATGCTATATAGCAAGGATATAGTAAATCGCTAATAAATGTTGTATCATGCAAAAAAATTAATTGACAGCATCTATAAAGCTTGGGTAGAGCACTTCCAGTTGAGATGGTATGTGATAATATGATAATTTGTGCCTACCGTAAATCCGCTGATATCTTCACACAAGGATTTTTCAAAAATTTCTGGTTTGTGCTAGTACCAAATATAAACTGTTTGGAAAAAGTAATCCATATGATGCAAATAATTATAATTGCTTCACAAATGAGGTTATTATGGATGCTGACTGTTAGACAAACCTCATAAAAGCAGTATTATGTATTTATGAGGGTATATTAACCCATGGGGATCCAATTATATTGTGATGATAACTCAGTTATGATGTTCTACTACCAGGGAGATCAAATGGGTCAGAAAAAGGTGAGTGATTACATTATAGGAAAGAATTATAATTAATATTCTCATTTAATTCCTATGGTGAGATTGTGCCCATTACAAAAATCCATCTGGCCTCTTTTTGAAGTAAGGCTCTGTCAAGATTCCCCTGTAAGTCCTAAAGAAATTTTCTCCAATCCAAAAGCTTGCAATCCATTAGGACTACCTTGATGTTGACGTAGGAAATGCTTAGCTACTGGAGTTCGTGTTTTAAGAATATTTTTATCCCTTTGGGAATTTCTAATGGAACCTAAATGTTCTAGGATTCGTTGTTTTAATATCCTTTTGGTTTTACCAATATAGTGTAGGCCGCAAGGGCAGGTTAAGTAATAAATAACTCCAGTAGAATTACAGTTGATATATTCACGTATAATTTTTTTTATCAGATTTGTCTGTAAAACTTTTAGTACTGCTCATAAAACTGCAGGCACCACAGCAAAAAGATCCTTGCATGGGAAATTTTCGCTGCCCACTTCTTTGGAAGTGACTCTGAACCAGAAGATCTCTTAAATTCTGTGATCTCTGACAACTCATTTTTATACAATCTCCTAGTTCCTTGTTCAGATCTGGATTACATTTAAGTACCTCCAGATACTTATTCAAAATTTTCGAAATTTAGAAATATCGGCGCAATATATTCCCAAAAATCTAGTCTCTTTATGTTTCTGGAGGTTTGTATTGTTGTGTTACAGGCACGTATCAGACTGTTCTGGCTATAACCCCTGCTCTGCAATCTTGACTTTAGTTCTTTGTCTCTATCTTTAAAGATATTCCGCTGCAGACACAGGTATTCTCCTATAGGAATTGTGATGATAGTAGATATAAGGCTCACGGTTTGTGTCTCTATATTGGGAATGTCACTGCTTTGAGAAAGTCCATGGTATACGGACAAAATGCGTAAGCGGAGATATTACATTTGTTGGCACCTCTAAGCCTTTAAGTGCTCGATCTACAGGTGGTGATTTGCTACCCGAGACCACTATTTAAAAGGAGCCTGATTGAACATTCCCAATATAGAGACACAAACCGTGAGCCTTCTATCCACCATATTCCCCCAGGCTTGGGGGGTATAGCTTTACGAGTGTCGGCACCTGAGGACTGATCACAATATAAGTGACTCAGGATTTTCAACCCCGGCAGGAGTTTTAGATTTCACACTGCGACCATTACTGTGAAAATTTGAATTATCAGCTTCCACTGTGGATTCCGGAGAACGGAGAACACCCGCTATTATTATCACTTTAACGGGAACCCTAAGTCCCCAGATCGCATTGGTTGTCCTTTGAATTTGAAGACACAGAAAGATAATCCCTATCCGGAACCATATCACCAACGGAAATATTGCACCACAAGGGGTAACTATATCGACTGATATATCACTAATGTTACACACAAATCCTTTCTGCGCAGATAAAAGGTCCTAGGTTTGCGCATAAGGATTCATATGTAGATCTAGAAAAAATTGTGATTTATTTTTTAATATTAAGGCCATGTGTCATTATTTTCAGTTGAGTTTTCCAAATCTTCCAATATGGATAAAGCTTGTAAATTCATATTGGTAAATTCCTGAGAGGGTAAGCCTTCCATAGTATACATCATATTTTTCTCATCTCGATTACTGTATAGTTTATATAATATCACTTTCCTTTAGGAATAAATTCAAGTCCTTCTCCCAGCTAAATCTATCAAAGTGTTTAGTGGGCGAAAATGATAATCCCTTTAGTAGAACATTCACATCCTCTTTCAGGATTTTTGTTGACAGATTAATGATTTGTAATTGATCCCCATTATCCACTATCTTTTCTTTGGGTTGTTTTGTCGTGGAGGATGTTGTGGAGGTCGTTGTTTTTGGGGTTCTTTATTTCCCCTTGTTTTTGTTTGTACCTTGCCCCCTTTTGATCTTGTATTTTGTGGTGCTTGAAGGTCTGGTGCTGTATTTCCTATAAAATGTTGAGATTGAGGTGTTATTTTGACTTGTTTCCTCACTTTCAGAAGAGTCAATTTCTGAGGTAGTATATCTTGATAGTTGTTTAGGTTGTGATCTATAGATCCTTCCTTTCTTCCAGGAGAAGAAATGCAAGTATCAATATAGGTAATTTATTATCGCATGAGTCAATAACCTAATCGTTGCCATGGATTCTGATTTGTGCTTGCTTCATATGTGGAATTGGAATGTTATTTTGATTTAGTTGTAATTAGATTTGACATATATTATACCCATATGTTATTGGAGGAGCTTGTGATTTAGCAGACACCTGTGATCAAGCCGACAGGGCGAAACGTGCGTCAGTCAATTTTCTGATAAAGAGATGTAAGGTTGTGCACACCTTCTTCTCCTCTCGCCTCTATTTTGGAATTAGGCCGTGGTCACACCCATTCCCTCAACATACCCCCCACCGGATCGACTGCTGTCACCACCGACATTTCTCCTAGGGCAGGGAGGTTCAGATACAGACCCGGGTATTGGGTAAAGCATTGCCGTGAGGCAATTAGGGGGGATAGGTAAATTGGTGTGGTCAAAGTTAGGAGGCCATGGCAGTCTATGTGTATTTCACGGTGGTTTGCCTACATGTGGATTTAACAATCATGATAGTGGCAGCAATCATTTCATGAGACTACTACCTCCAATAGCCATGGACATCCTTACTGTGGACAGATAAGTACAATTAATATTTTTTCTTTAACACAGTATCCTTTACCCTATTACCATTGTACCCAGAGGTATGGAATTTATCCCATATGTTTGCCAGAATTAATTTTATATGTGTTTTTTCACATTTGCCTCATTTTACAAATTATAATAAAAGTTATATTTTTACAGTTAATAATAGCCAATGATTGTATCTTGATGCTACCCCATATCCTAACCTCAACATAATTTTTTGAGTTGTTGCTACAATTTGTATCATAGGTTACTATGAGTGATAGCCTATCTATTATCATAAACTGATTTATTATTATGATTGAGTAACTGGGAGATGCTCATCACAAAATGTTAACATAAAATAACGGCATTGGGTTAGATCCAAACCTACGTCCCTTTCCGTTTCAACGCGTAGAGTATTTACGCTAACGTAATTACTATGCACTCCCCTTGGTTGTATGTACTTTTGCCGTATTACGCTTTCCAAACCCTACCTTAACATTTCAAAGCGCAACTCCTGTCATCCGTAATGGCTGCACGTACTTACGTGCCTAAACTCGCCCATACTGTACAATTTAAAGGCCTCAACCTGCCTACGAAGCGTAATTACTGGTGTCGTATGGCTGGCACACCCCTTTGTGTGTAGTTACGCTCTTGATACTAGGATGGTATGTACATTCAGAGTTACGTGCCGTAACATCTGCCACATGCATTCTCAGTACATACAAAATTGCGTTTTTACGTCTCCGGCTAGCGTAAATACGCCTGCGAACATTGTTCTGGATCTGGGCCATTGTTTCTCCATGTTATCATATATAATTGATGTATAATCATCCATTTATGAGCATTACTTTAAATTAATTTATTACAGCTGTGCTACTTTGATATGTGTACTGTTTAGTCCCCACATGTACTTGATCAGATGATCTGCTTTATTCACATAATCATTTGCAACTTTTTGCATATTGTCTGCGCATCCCCAATTTAAATGTACATCCTTTTCCTTCGAATCCCCTTCTTCTTTTTTCCCTAATAAATTTTTGTGTTTAAATATACGGACCTAGGGGATAGCACCGCCGTAAGAGTTAACGGAGTGGACATTTAATTAAGAGGTAGTGCGGTGCACATAGTTTCTCTTTTTTGCTTTTAAAGTATGAACAACATACTGATATAACAAAGAAAGAAATATGAACATTAAATAATACTAATTACTGTACAGAGGTTTATGACTTGGCTTTTGAAGTGATTCTTAATAAAAGTTTTGCTCTTCATTCGAGTACAAATGAAATTACAGATGCAATATATAATACGATGTGACAGATAATTATTTAACAAGTGCTCAGACTATCACAGGTAAGGTTTATGCAGGAAAAAATGAACACAGCCAGATATTTTCGAGATTCAATTCACACCAAAAAGCCCTATTGATGGATTTATCTTGATTATTTTTATGATACACAGGTATATTTCACTTTTTTAACTAGAGTGATTGAAAATTATGTTAACAATAGTTTTAATTACATGATTTAATTATATATAATAGGGTAGATCCAGACCTAAGTTGTTTTTACGTTAATTGGCGTAGCGTATTTACGCTATCATAAGTACTATGCACTCCCCTTGCCAAACCCTACCTTAACTTTTCCAAGCGTAAGTACGGATGTATATGGCCTAACCCGGCCAATACTGTATGATTTAAATACCTCCTTCCGCCTATAAAGCGTATTTCCGGGTTTCATATGGAAGACACGCCCTTTCGTTCGTATTTACGCTGAAGTTACGTACGAGCAGAGTTACGTTGCATAACATCTGTCACATGCATGTGCAGTACATTCAAATTGGCGATTTTAGGTCAGTGGCTAGCGTAAAAACACTAGTGTACGTAGCTCAGGATCTGGCCCAAGGACTATAATATATATACAGAGACCTTCACATATGCTGCACTCAGAGCTAGGACCGGATTCAGAGATGCGTTTTTTCGAAAGTCCGCAATTATACGCACGCACGTAGCAAGCCAACACCCATGACACTCCCCTCTCATGGTAGTGCAATCATAGACTTACGCCTTCATAGAGCACCTCTAAATTTACGTGTGTACAAATGTGCATATATGTATGCCGTACGTGCGATTCATTCTAAACGCGACCTTAAAGACTCATTTAAATGCCTCCCCCCACTCTCTTTCACGTAACTTTTCAAGAACGTAACTCAAACCCACCCCTCCGTATGTATATCCCCAAGTGCGATTCACATGTTCGTGCCTAAAGCACATGTGCGTATATTCTAAGTAACTTACATAAATAAAGTTACTACACATGCGTAGAAAAACGTAAAACGTACCTAAAAATACGCATGCACCTACACGTGAAAACGGATCTGTGAATACAGCCCACAATCTCTTATGCAGATATTCTTAATGTAAGTTCACTGACTGGGTCCCATAACAATGAGATGGAGCCCGAGTCCAGGTGGAGGTGGGAATGGGGGATGGGGGAGACAGGGGAGAGTCCAGATGGATAGTATCCTCATTTTTTTACAAGATGCACCACCGATATGTTTCACAACTAAACATGAATTGACCAGTATTCTTTCAAACCATTTCCTGGCCCAGCTGAGTATGTTAAAGATATCTGCAAGTTGTATTACATGTCCATGCTGTATAATTTAAATATGTAACTCCTCTTCCTTATGATATCAATGAAACGCTTACTGCTCTCTCCGTTCTGCTAACCACCGCTGTGTGACCTCCCTACTGATCACCACATCTCACGCTCATGTTCAGGACTTCTCCCATGCTGCATCTCTGCACTGGAATTACCTCCTTTCTTTAAATCAGACACTCCCTCACATGCAGGCCTTCAAGTGCTCACTCAAAACACACCTGCTCAGGCTAGCCTACCCCATCTCCACTTAACATCCTCTCTGCATACTACATCTATCCCTTCTTCTCCTTTCTTCCCCCTCTCCTCCGCTCAATCCAGCAGTCCAATTTCTTCCCCCTCCTTATGTCTTCTGTAAGTTCATCCCTCCTACTTATTGTGTTAGCTCACGTGAGCAGAGCCCCCAATCCTAGTGTTGTTCCTTCCTCTACCACTCCCCCTCTCACTTTGTACCCTCTTGTTCCCCTCTGCTACCCTTTTACCCCATCCCCTCCTGGTGGCTGCGGACACCGTGTGGTGCTTTATAAATAAATGATAATAATAATAATAATAATAATAATAAATAATAATAATTGAAAAGAAATGTAGAGCTTACAAGTGCCGTGATTGTAGTGCATGCATGTGCAGAACACAAAAATATAGGTGTTTTTTCTACCCTAGTGGTTAGATCATAACCAATTTTTAGGCAGTTTGGATCAGGTTAAAAAAAAACAAACAAATATAATACAGGATTAGTAACTCACGAAATAGAGACTTTTCTCTGCTCTACTCATTTAAAATGTACTCTTATTTTTCTACTTATTGATGCTGACAAATTGAAAGTTATTCATTTTATCATATTGTTATTTCTATTGAAATATTCAATGAGTGCAAATGTGTAGGCTGCAGGCAAGTGGACGACAATAATACATTTCAGTGCACTAAACATGTTTGCCTTCTCAGCAAAGCAGTTTCCATCAAGTTATTACCTTGAATGCTTTACAATGTGTGTGTGATGTAATTGTTCACAGCTTAAACATAGACATAAACATAGAGGCCTAATACATAATTCTCAACAATCTGGATCAGTGGGAAATCTCTGCTGTTATTTTATATTAGCTTTCCTGTCACCTTAAATAAATATTGAATGATGGCAAATATGCCTGAAAATTATTTCCCTAACATCATTCTAAACTTGTGCTCATATTTAAAATTGTCATCTTCATTGCCCATACCCAGATCCAACATATACTATATGGACCGGGTTTCACATTAAGAAGTTTCAAAAGTTAGTACGTGGTGGGAATACTACTTCTAAAGAATGTAATACAATCACACACTAATGGTAATAAAATGCACTGAAAAGCAGATGGTTCTCATATTAAGTAATAATGTGACGATTCATCAGTGATTAAACACAGTCCACTTCTCCACCTCACATAATGGTCAGTAATATGAGGGAGACAGCAGAGCTAAATACATTCTAATAAGTGGAAAGCAATGCCCAAAATCCTCATCTCAAATATACGATAATATAATTACATCACATACACTTCATATAGCATAATATATAAAATTCCATGTGGGACAAGAGAGATAATGAAAACTGGTGAGTATCTACTAATTACACAGGAAATCTATGATAGTGTACCATATATACTCTAAAGAATGAAATAAACAAAAAATTAAAAATAAAATAAATAAATAATAAGCAAAATATAGAGAAAATAAAAATACAAATGGGAAAATATAACAAAATAAAAATAAATATAAATAAAAATGAGTTCTTAAGTGTGGTTTTTAAAGACTGGAACTACTACACATATGTAGTATGTAATCTACATGCAACTTAGAAACATACAGTGCATTCAGAAAGTATTCACAGAGCTTAAATTTTTCCACATTTTGCTATGTTATAGCCTTATCCAAAATGGAATAAATTATTTTTTTTCCCTCAATATACTACACACAATACCCCATAATGCCAACGTGAAACATTTTTTGGGAGATTTTTGCAAATTCATTAAAAATAAAAAAACTGACAAATCACATGTACATAATTATTCATAGCCATCCTGTTTCCACTGATCATCCTTGAGATGTTCCTACACCTTAATTGGAGTCCACCTGTGGTAAATTATGTTGATTGGACATGATTTGGAAAGACACACACCTGTCTATATAAGGTCCCACACTTGACAGTGCATGTCAGAGCAGAAACCAGGCATGAAATCAAACCAATTGTCAGTAAACCTCCAAGACAGGATTGTCTCGAGGCACAAATCTGGGGAAGGGTACAGAAAAATATCTGCTGCTTTGAAGGTCCCAATGGGAGGAATGGGCAAAGCTGCCCAAAGATAGGTGTGCCAAGCTGGTTACATCAAATTCAAAACAACTTGAGGCTGTAATTGCTTCCAAAGGTACATCAACAAAGTATTGAGCATTGAATACTTATGTACATGTGAGTTCTTGTTTTTTTTATTTTTAATACATTTGCAAAAAATGAATTTATTCCATTTAGGAATAAGGCTGTAACATAACAAAATGTTGAAAAAGTGAAGGGCTGTGAATGCTTTCCGGATGCACTGTAGATTGACTATGCACTGTTTTAAAAGACCACATGTAGTTTCCTAACAAGAAAGAGGCACGCCATGGCAGCCTCGGAGAGTTTTTAAGAAGTGTGGATGGGGGTTGGGATTTAAATGAGTGATAACAAGGAAAATACGTACAGGAGGTTAGGCAAGCCCTAAGGTACTCTTAAGTGCCCTAGGTTTAAAAAAAAAAAAAGGGGAGGTTACATGGGAGGGAGCTGTGAACACGGTCCACTGGGGAAGAACCAGACCACCTGCGCTTTACGTGCATGCGTGGGTCCCTGCGCGTGCACACCCCCCTGCGCTCCCCGCTGTCGGTAGGAAATCTGGAAACCTAAGTGTCCCGATTCCTACCTTAATTTGTACTTCGTTACATACTTTAGTTATTATGCACAGGGAACATCTGTGCAGATGTTCCCTGATAGGTGACTTACGCAAATGAATTGCGTAAGTGCCCTGTCAGCCGGAGTACAGGATCCGGCCCAATGTTCTTATCTTTTCAGGGATTGAAACTGTAGAAATATTAAAGTGGAATGGTAATTATCTCTTGTTATAATTAACAAGATGTAGAAATAATAGTAATATATAATGTGTTATGCACAGTATGCACATACACATTTTGATAATGCACATAGGAACAATATATGTCAATCATTTATATACTTTAATTTAAAATGCTCTAGACAGTACAAAACTTTTCTTCTTAACTTGCTTTATATAAATGGAACAGGATTTTCTTGTAATCTTGTACTACAGGGCTGCTGAAGAATTATCAATAAGCCAGTTTGCATTTATTTATCTTGTGATATCATTCTCATTTAGGAAAAATAATGTATGCAAATGGATGATTGCAGAATGTAATTAAGGATGCATGGTTTGTGTTCAGAGAAGATAGATTTTGGCTATTCGGGGCATCATGAGACAAGATTTGGTTCCTTTATCAAAAGGAACAAAAAGGATGCCAAATGTTATTCACATAAAAAACTTGATCAATAATGTTTTGGATGGCATATAAAGTCCCTCCCTGTATCTTTATTTTCTATTTTAGAATAGAGAGCATAAGGAGTGAATGAGTGTGTGTCCTGCAGGGCCAGACTGGCCATCTGGCACAGCTGGCAAATGCCAGACACACTGATGCAATGTGGGCCTATGGAGGGCTGGGAGCCAAGCTGCTGGAGAAAGAAGACTGTGGCAATACATAACCCAGTACACCCCCGGGAAGACCAATCATATCAGGCATAGACTCAATAACATCTAATCTATCGCAGTACATAGATACGTTCCTACAGCCAATAGTCAAAACCCAATCATCTTACCTGCAAGAAACAACTCATATATTAAAACTACTGCAGAATATTGAGTGGAAGGAACACTTCATAATTGCAACCAGTGATGTCAAGGCTCTATATACCTGCATTAACCATCAGCAAGGTGTTAAGAGTGTTAAAAACAGACTACATAAAGAGGGGACACTAGGGGAGGAACAAATTGACTTCATCACACAGGGGATCAATTTTATATTATCCCACAACTATTTCTGGTTCAACAACTGCTATTATCTACAGGTGCGAGGCACCGCGATGGGGACCAAGTTTGCACCGAGTTATGCGAACTTATTTATGAGTTTATGGGAAGAGGAGAACATCTGGAATCATCCCAGATTCGGTGCGAACTTGGTCCTCTGGAAAAGATTTATAGATGGTGTCATCTTCATCTGGGATGGGTCTATTGAGGAGCTTGAAGCCTTCACCAACCACCTGAATGAGAATGATAGGAATCTGCAATTCACAACCACCTACAGTAGGACAGATGCAACATTTCTGGACCTTGATATTTACATAAAAGATAACCAAATACACACGAAAACTCATTTAAAAAAAGTAGATTGCAACAGCTTTATACTAGCAACAAGTAACCATTACCACAGCTGGCTAGATAACATACCTAAAGGTCAGTTCACCCGCCTTAGGCGTAACTGTACAGAGACAGAGACGTTTGTGTCACAAGGGAAAAAATTGGAAAATGATTTTGTAGAGAAGGAGTATAACCACGAAATAGTGAACAAAGCTTTCACGGAGGTACTAGGAACCGATAGAAATAGCCTTTATAAAAATAAAAAAGACGATGGAAAGAAGATCCAATTCCCTTTTTTGACCCAATACTCTAAGACTGCCCCCCAGATTCAGAGAATAATTAGGAAACACTGGTCAATACTCCTTAAGGACGAAGTCCTAAAAGACATACTACCCCAAAAACCAAAAATAATATACAGAAAAGCCCCCACGCTAAGACAGAAACTAGTATCTAGTGCCTTTAAAGCAGAGGAAGAACAGGGGAAGACAGATAACACAGAATGGCTAAGAGGCACAAAAGGGTTTTATTATTGCAACAAATGGATTGCATGTAAAACCACCAAAACTAGACAAACAAAACCTACTACACACTTTACAGGACAAGGGCAAAATAACAATAAGTACACAATTAAAGAAAAAATAACATGCAGCAGTAAAAATGTAATCTACATGATCACATGCCCATGTGGACTTAAATATATAGGAAGGACATGCAGAGAACTCAGGACAAGAATTGGAGAGCATATAAGGAATATTAAAGCAGGAAAAGAGACTCATAGTCTCTCGGACCACTACAGACAATACCATGATAAGGATCCCTCCTCCATCAAGTTTACCGGGATACAAAGACTACAGAGACATTGGAGAGGAGGTGACATCCAAAAAAGACTCAATCAAACTGAGAGTAAATGGATCTATACACTGGGAACCCTAGCACCAGGGGGACTCAATATAGACTTTGAACTGGCCTCATTTCTATGATATATACGGTCGGAACAATCACTGTTTAACTAAGTTTAACTAGAAACTGTACTTAATGTATCTAATTACCCTGATTTGCTACTCTTTATTCTATATTACGTGTATAATTTTTTGGGGCACCTCCCATAACATATACATATATATATATATGAATCCTATCATGTATAAGAATGTGGAACAACTGACATAGAGAGAGATACCCTGACCTGATGTGTCTCACATATATAGGAACAACTAGAATATGTTTAGGGACTATACACGCAGATATATGAAAATAGACATTTGACATTGAGGATTACAACACCGATATCTAATCGTTTATATTGACCCTAGTCCAACTCTTATATACATGTATGAGCAATGGAATATAAAATAAAAAAAGACATGGAGTACGCTAAAATGATTTATTGGGGAAATAACTCCATTATATACTACCCTTTAGGTCTATCTCTGGTAGAGATGCACAACCCCATTTAATTTATTCAGAGAAAATGAGTGAGATATGTAGAAACACACACTGAGCACAGGCAACAGCCTATAGAAGAAAGGATTACAACAACCAATAGGAAAAACACAACACACCTGGAGACCAGTACATATACCCCCTAGAACAGTATACCTGTAAACCGTGAGGAAGTTGGATACGTCCAACGAAACGCGTTGGTTACACAGATACACACGCTGGGATTTGCGCATTTGACATCATATTCTAATGTCCACTTCACTTGTGAGTAATTAATTTTAACCTTGATTATAAATCATCTTTAATAAATACTGCACTATGCTGTGGCTGCTGTCCCTTCTTTTTCTCTGCAACTGCGAGTGATGTCAATCGTGAGCTGAGACTTGGAGAGACAACACACGGAGAGAGAACACAGAGGAGAAGATCAAACGGCACCACATCTGCCAACCAGATACATCAACTAGTAATGGGACGCACTGCGCGTTGCCATTCAGCCACACCGACCCGCCAGCATAGCGGGAGAACGCTGATGCAGCGAGCGACACCTAACAGGAGGTACCAGTGAGTGGAGGACAACGATCTACAAAACAGTGAGCCACCATACAAACCAATTACTCCTACTGGCTATCTCTTGACTGTATGAAAATAGTTTGTTTATTTATTCATCTATACCCCACTACCACTGTGATTGCTGCATTCATAGATGCTATATCGTTATTTAGGAGAGCGCCAGGACCACAAGCGCCCCAGTAGGGGTGCATTATTTCTTTGTGGCAATTCTCGGCTCTATGCAAACTTATCTTGTTCTTCTGCAGCTTACAATGACACTACACAAGCCTTCACAAAGCAAAGAATCACTGTGGCTTATGCCCCTGCAGAGGAAGAGGAAAGCAGCCAGTCAGTGAGGTAAGTTTAGGTTTATGGGCCTAATTTAGAATTAATAATGTATTCTGTACATTAGTCTAAGCTGCAGAGGCTAACATACTGAATTTGTGATCCATACTTCTGTACATGCGAGGGGAGTGCACACTCCTTAAATATTCTAATAATTAAATATTCTGTGTGCGGAAGTACAAAATGGTAGATGTAAGTAAGTGCTTTGAAATGAACCCACATTGCATAATTCATAGCCCCCTTTGTGGAGGCTGATTTTCTGCATGCAAATATAATTCAACCCTCTACAATTTACATTTAGGTGACTCCTCCGCCTAAACCTTACATTCATTAATTATAGAATTTTTGGACAGTATTTCCATTCTTCAAAAAATGCCCTGTGGACTCCCCTATAAGTTTTGGCAGCCACCACAGCTCTCCCTAAACATAATGCCCTAGGCACAGATAGCTGTTAGAAGCCATGATCGTCACCATTCCTAAGCCATAGAAAGCCCCCTTTGATTGTAAAAACTATCACATAACTGTATTTAAATTCTGACCTTAAGATTTATGCAAAACTTATTGCAAACAGACTTAGCCCACTTCTGCCATCACTGTTTTACCCCAACCAGGTAAAATTTGTAATTGAATGTCAGGACTCAGACACCACATGAAGAGTGCTCAATATCTTAGATATTGGGGCTGATTATGAGTTACACATCCGCCTTTTTTTAGGTGGAAGTGTAGACCTGAGCAATACCATGCTGAGCTGCAAGCGGAGGCAGATTTATATTGTAATCATAAAGCTAATGCAGTATTTTAGTTATATGTGTAAAAGAATTTTCCATGCATGCAATTTTTTTTTTAATTAAATAAACACCCTTTATTTTAAAAAAGGTTTTAGCTGAGCTGTACATTACAC
>WWET01002374.1:231952-255478 GCA_011038615.1 Limnodynastes dumerilii
ACTAAAAAGACCTAAAGAAAAAATAAAAATGATTAAAAAATGATACATAATTTTTTTTTCTTTAGGTCTTTTTTTTTTTTGCTTGTTTTTTCATTCAAGATATTTATATTATGTTCTTATCTATATTATATTCTAAACTGAATCATATGACCACAATGCTGATTCTGAGACATATTTTGAATCTTAAAAGAATGATCAGATAAAATATGGAAATGAACCATGTAAAAGATTTGTACAGTTACCACCCCCCCTCCCCCATCATTATCCTCTCTACTCTCCCTGCACATTATCCACGGATTAACCATATGCACTATTTCATTGGCTGACACGTTCCATATATTGCTCTCTCCCTTCCTTTTAAAAAATGTAAAAAAAAAATGTAACCTTACATCATTAAAATATATTTTTGTTACAATATGTATTTGTTTAATGCATGTAATATATTTAGGATATGTAGAAGACAGAAGCCTTCCGTCTAAAAGCTGGGAGAATCCTACCCTACAGTGTTCAAGTACAGTTTAGTATCAGCAAAATCTTTATATTCCTCACACAATAACACTTGATTAAATTCCACGCTGACAGTACAAATTTACTAGAAGTACAAATTTGCCACCACAACAGTTAACAAGAGTTTTCAGGTATTAAACCCTTTCCCAGATCTAGCACTCTCACAACATCAATAACAAAATGACCATAGCAAACAGATAGGACCAAAGGGAATTCACAAAGAAAAAACAACTGCTAATTCAATCTCCATTCCTTAATTCCCCTGACAACATTCCAATTGGAAAATCTGTTATCTGTATCCTATTTTCCATAGTTCAATATCTTCAAACCCAACCTAGTAGTTTCCCCTTTAGCTTATTTAACACACATTAGCAAATATAAAGTAAGCTACTGTATCTGCCACTTTCAAGGCATCTTTGCTAAGGTTTGCCTAATTCTAAAGAATAAGAGTGCCCATAAATGAAAGATATTGGGGTAGATCCGAAACTAAGCATATTTACGCTAGCCGGAGATGTAAAAACGCTAATTTGTAGGTACTGCGCATGTGCGCAGCAGATGTTATGCCAAGTAACTCTGAACATATGTACCAGCCTTGTATCAACAGCGTAACTACAAACGAAGGAGCGTGCCAACCATATGAAACCTGTAATTATGTTTCAGAGGTGGGGTGAGGCATTTAAATCATACAGTATGGGCATGCTAAGGCACTTACGTATGTGAAGCCTTTACATACGTCAGTAGTTACGCTTTAAAAATTTAAGGTTACGGTTTGGGAAGCGTAAAATGGTCAAAGTACGCACGATCGAGGGGAGCGCCTAGGTGAGTGCATAGAAAATACGCTAGCGTAAATACGCTACACGATGAAACGAAATGGGAACTTAGGTCTGGATCTGGGCTATTGTTTAGAACGATCCGCTGACCTGTCCTATTAACTGACAGATTGTATTTCTTTCTCTGCCATCCTTAATGATTAGTATATATGCGGGTTTGGAAAAGTGGAGATGTTGCCCATGGCAACCAACAAGATTCTAGCTCTCACTTACCTATTACATACTAGAGAATGTCAGCTAGAATCTGATTGGTTGCATTAGTCAACATCTCCACTTTCCCGCAGCTTAGTAAGTCTGGCCCCAAGGCAATATTGAACCATCGACATCTGGACCGTTTTTATTCTGGGTCCTGTATTTTGGGAGGCTCCATCAACTTTATTTACAGAGCCTGCTACAATATATAATTAGCACGCCCTGGCTCTGTGGATGCTGCTGCTGGAGAGAAGTAGTGGCATGGGGTTTACTTGAATCGCTATCCATACAGAAAACCACCTCTGTAAAGTAGTGACTGTCAATTGAAATTGTGTCAGTGCTAAGCACTGTTTACAACAACTAATCAGCTGCTGCTGTTTGGTGCATGTGTAGTTCATGCAACCAGTACTGCACTGGATAGAAGAAGTGGGAAGACCCCGGGTTGGCAACCCTGCCCCAAGGTAAGTAGTCTGGTTAGGAAAAGGAACACAGTTTTTAAATACCTGTCTGTATACACAATGGATCATCCTCTTTTAGGTATATTTATACCTGTGTGATAGAATTATGTGCATATCTGCATATTTCATGTCAGCTATTTTTTGTTCACCTGCATATAACCTAAACATACGCCAAAAAATATGTTTAATTTACATGCATTTCATGGTCTACACATATAAATACAAAATATCTCCCAGTTTACCACAATTTGTTTCATTGGTATACTGCTCTGATTGGATGTCTGTCACTTTTGTATATGTATGTATCACTATGAACCAGAATAACAGAATTGGTATAGGGTTGTGACTACTCCTGGGTCCGATAAGTTTGCAGCCTCTGGGATCCCTAAAAGAGGAATTCTAGCAACCTCTATGAATGAGAGAAACACTCTACCATAAATCTCCAAAATGTAATTGCAAAAAGAAATAAAAAAATATACACAAAAAAAAATAAACTTCCATCTAATTTATTTGTTTTTGTGTCTATTTGTATATTTGTTTATGCATTTACAAAGGCCTCTAAAAATTATTGGTTTCAGGACCTAGGAGGTTCACAAATAGGATCACTGGTTTTTGAAGTAGTAAATAAGTTTCTTTGTAGAGGTAAGTCTTACCTAATATAAATAGATTGATCAGTTTTAATTACTGTATACATTATTGTATATGATGTTTTACTCTGTATTTTCAGATGCACCAGTTTCACCATTATGATTAATATGTCAGACAGGATATAAGAACAAATCTCTCCACCTACCCATTTACCTTGATAAAGATTTAAAAGTCGAAATGCGTTTGTAGTAGGTGATTCATAGCTGTAAGCTCTTCTAGTCACCACAGAGCTTCCTCTCCGAGGAGGGTGCTAATGGCCCCTCATTACATATTATTCACCTACGGTCCTTTGTATGTTGGAGATAGGTGGTATATGTCCAGAGGTGATTAACTGTACGGCTCATACGGAACAATTTTGCTATGCTAGTGTTATCGTAACAATAGTGTAACATCTGGAGGGCACTTGCATAAATGGCCTGACGTTCGTAGGTCTAGATCCAGCCCATAGTTACTAAACCATGAATAGTTGGTGATTCCATACTGACATTTAATGTACCTATTTTACACTTTAAGCAAATGTTGTTCCTATGCATTTGCAAGCATTCTTTTAAAAGGGTTAACACAACTGTATAAAAGAAAGCAACTTAACTGGTGGAAAGTAAATTTTAAAGATGCCTCTTAGAAGGAAAAACAAACAACAAGTATGCTATTTCTTAAGAACCTTATAGTTACTCAAGAAGCAAAACCATTTAATTAAAGAGGATTAGCAGATCTGAATTATCCTGCACATAATTCCACTTATCAATGACCAGAAGGCAGTAAAACAAAGATTGCTAATTTATAAATCAGATGGTAGTTTCTAATCAAAGTAAAGTGGATATGCTACAGCATCAAATCTCTAATTACCCATCACATTGCAAGCACACAAATGTCCAAATGTCTAGGTAAAGTCAGGAATAATTAATTAACAAATCATAGTACAGTCAACATGCAGGTGTTAGGTGACTTGCCTGGAAAATGTTGTTTTACAGAAGTGCAGCTCAATTGTAACATGTTAATAGAAATGCTAAAACTGAACTAAAAATCTAAATAAAATCTAAATAAATAAAAGCTCTTATATATTTTAAACCTGAATGTAAGAGACTTATATGTGTTGATGTGTTCACTATTCTAATAACGTGTACATGGTACTTGTACTAATTGTTATCAGTTTTACATTCTCAACCTTCCTAATTGGGAGCTGTCATAATAGTGTCTCAGTATGGGCTTGTCTGAGCTGTAAGTAATGAGATCAGTTCTATCCTAATGCATAGGGGTTTGTTTTTTATTGTTGTAATTTAATAAAACATTTTCAAGGACAGTGGACCAGATCCAGACCCCCGCGTGCTTTCTGTGCGCGCGGGGGTCTGAAATTACGCGAGACAGAGGGGAGTGCACACCCCCTGTCACTCCCCTCTTTCGTGCAGGCTTTATGGCAGCTTACGCTGCCATAAGCCTGCCTTAAATGCGACGGGCGGATCAACGGTCCGTACGACCGCTGATCTGCTACAGTGTGGGAGCCCCCTCCCACACTGTACACCTTACATGCTTCCCAACGCCCGCTTTAGCGGGCGGAAGGGAAGCACAGCCCATTTGCACGCTATAGTAATCCTAGCGTAACATCTGGAGGGTGCATACCAGTTCAGTCAGGTGATTTACGCACCTTGCCTGCGTAAATCACCTGACGCTCTTAAATCTGGATCCGGTCCAGTATTTTTACCATGCTTATAACTTATGAAGTAAGTCAGCAAAGCAAAAAGAAATTTCTGTGAGTGGGCAAGTCCAAGTGAAGTCCAAAGTCCAGCTGCTCTGTTGAACTTGTTAAGCCATATATTTAAATTATTTGCAGATTGACTATTGCTATGTATGCTCTTTCCTCCTTCACAAACTCCCTGTACCCCAACTATCGCCATTACTATTGGCGACTCCACCATCTCCTCCTCCACCCAAGCCCGCTGCCTGGACATCATCCTGGACTCCACTCTCTCCTTCTCCCCACACATCCACGTCCTCTCACTGTCCTGCCGCTTTCATCTCCACAACATTGCTTGCATCAGAACCTTCTTAACAGCAGACGCCACTAAAACACTCATTCACTCTCTTGTTATCTCCCATCTGGGCTACTGCAACATTCTCCTCTCTGGCCTCCCCCTGGTCTGTCTTGCACCCCTACAATCTATACTAAATACTGCAGCCAGACTCATCTTCCTTCTTCCAACGCACTGCCTCCACCTTCCCTTTCTGTCGATCTCTACACTGGCTTTCTGTCCCTTTCAGAATTCTCTTCAAGCTCCTCACCACAACTTACAAGACTCTCTCTTCCTCCACCGCTCCCTATCTTTCCTCCCTTATCTCTATCCACACTCCTTTCCGTCCCCTCCGTTCCGCTGGTGACCGCCGCCTCAACTCCAACCTAATAACTATATCTTACTCCCGCATCCAAGGCTTCTGCCGGGCTGCCCCTCTCCATTGGAACAACTTACCACATCCTATCAGGCAATCCAGCACCCTCCAGTCCTTCATACGCTCCCTTAAAACCCATTTCTTCAGGCTAGCCTACCCTTCCTCCACCTAAGCTTACCTGCCCTCCCCATCTTCATCACTGTGTCTCCTGTTTATTTGCCCTCTCTCACTTAGCATGTTAGCTCTCCTCCTCCCTCCGGTCATCACCCCTATACCTTGTCTTCATCACTTCCACCTTTTTCTCTCTACTGCCTGTCTCTGTCCTTATTCACCTCCCTCTACACACATTTCCAGCATCTTTTTTCTTACATATTGTTCTGCTTTTATTTTATTTAATTTTTTTGTACTGTATTTTCATTTTGCTTTGTACATGTATTGTTACTTATTCATATTTTTTTATACCCTCTGTTAATTATGGTATTGAATTGTATATGTAACTATTGTCTTTACTATTGCCTCTGTACGGCGCTGCGGATACTGTGTGGCGCCTTATAAATAAACATTAATAATAATAATAATAATAATAATCCAGACACCTGTTCCTTTTGCCTTGTGCTTGGTAGCACTTCATATTGTGTTTTCATGCTCTAACCTGTAGGCATAGGGGCCAATACAAACATAAAAACAAAGGGCCACACCCAGAGTCCGTAAGTCATCTGTCAGTTCGTACTGCACCTGTGCACTACCACAGTTACATATTGGAATGCAGCTGAATGATACTGCACTCTGATGCAGAAGTCACTCTTTGATGGCGGGGTGGGCCCACATACTTGTTGCACATATTGGGTGGAAACCAGAAAACAAATCATACAGTAAGGGCTTGATTAAGCCCTTATGTGCAATGCTGCATTCTGTCTATGGCCCTTCCACATGTGGAGACTTAAAGTAGAATTCTGCATGCAGAAGGCTTGCCTGTGCGAGGGGCATACAGGGTGTGATAGCTAATTCCATACATTAGCCTATGCAATGAAATCTGCTATTAATGCTGAATCTGGTCCAAAGAATCTTGCATTTGAAAAAAATAAAATGCAAATTATGGGAATTTAAATAGCCATCCAGATGAGAATGCAAGGGTAGCTCTGGATCGGCATGCAACTGTGGCATATTGCATATGGAATATATAACACTGTTACCCAGTGAATCAAATGCAAGTGGTTATTCACTGTTTTGTATAATGGAAATGGTGGTTATGCTTCATGGGAGCAATTCACTGACAATACAAATGCACTAAAACTAATGGGGTGGATCCAGACTTAAGTAAGTGCTTGAAAATAGTTACTCCTGGGCTAAACCATGTTGATTGCAGGGGGAGTCAAGTTAATTGTATACTTTGCATGCAGGGATATATCTTTGCATTGCTTACTGCACACAGATCCTGACCAGCTTTACTATTACACTGTTATTTAGACTTGGGATAGGAAATATCACCTCTCAACTCTAATACTGTTTGCAACAGATTAAATATGGCTCCCCTGCAATCAACATGGTTTAGCCCAGGAGTAACTAATTTCTGGATCCAGCCCAATGTCATTAAACAAAATTAGTCTTCTTTGTCATCATCTTGGACTTACACATGTCCTGTTTCTAGTGCAAATGTTCGCCCAAATAATCTCCATATTTACAATAATGTATGAAACTGGATTGGGATTATTTGTGGAAACACACTGAGCATGATTCACACTTAAAAATGAAAGAAGTACGCATGGATTCACTAAACTACACACCTAAGTGGCAAGTGTACTCCCATGACACTTACAGATGTTTCCAGACTGCCATCACATTGTGATGGGAAGTTGGAAGGACTTGGTATTACTATGTATAACATAGACGTGCCCTTGCTTCCTGTTCTGATCAATACATTTAAACCCATGCCATTTTATGATCACATGAGTAAGAAAACTTAACATCAGGGCTGCAAAGGGATTCTGGGTCCCCGGTACAGCAACTTCTTGGTCCCCCCTCCAATAGTTAATTACAAAAGATACATATGTTGTGCTGTGAATGAGATATGACCAAACTATTGGGTGTGGCTGTGGCTGTGTCCCCTTGGATGCATGCCTAGCAGGTTCAAAGCACTAGGGCAGTCCTCTACAGAAATAAATGTTTTACAGATCTCTGTTGTAGAATGAATTGAAAGTTCTCCCAGCACTTAAGAGGATTCAAGCTGAGGGATCTTTGCAATTAGCTGCAATTTAGCAGGTTTAGTGCAGCTGAAAGCAGGGTTGGTGATAGGGTGTTTAGCACACCTTGCAAAATTTAAGTTCATGCTCATAACCAAAAGTGTATGAATGAAAAAATATAGCTATAAAATGCTAGAGAAATGATTATACAATTCATAGTGTTAAATATCAGGACATGTAATACAGTACTGTATGTCATATTATGAATTGAGCATGTGATCGGTGAGTGACTTGGAGAGATCAGATAACACTATCCAATATGGCTTAATCACGCTAGAGTTAACATTCTGGAACTAGGATACATCCAAATGGAACTGCGACCTGTGGTCTGAGC
This sequence comes from Limnodynastes dumerilii, assembly GCA_011038615.1. Taxonomy (NCBI): domain Eukaryota; kingdom Metazoa; phylum Chordata; class Amphibia; order Anura; family Limnodynastidae; genus Limnodynastes; species Limnodynastes dumerilii. Next base: position 239,544 of record WWET01002374.1, read on the forward strand.
AAGATGTAGACCTCAGTGAAAAAGACTTGGATCCCTGGTGGCTGTGGAAACCCATTGAACGGCTACAGCAAGTGAGATGAGTACTGGGTTTTCTGACAGGTGCATTTAAATTTTAAAGTTAGGGCAGAATTTTCCATTTCCATGTGGATCAGAGGTGGGAACCACTGATCCACACGAGAGACTTAAGGCTGTCTTCCCTCTTCCATGCGGACTGATAGACGTGTGTGGTGAATGCATAGAGGTTTCGATCCAGTCCAATGTCTGTATGGTATGGCTGTCACTAGGATGTGGTCTGTATTGTGTGGTGTTCTGTGTGCAGTTTCTGTGAAATGTGTAGTATGACTGCATCTTTCACTGACAACTTCAACTGTCAATGAGGGGACAAGTCAACCGTTAATGTTTCTGCATCACCAGGAGCCTGGCTTTCAGACTGAAAGGACTAAAATCCTAGCTCTCAAAAAAAGCAGATACATCTGGAGGAGCAATTATCCTGCTCATTTCCCCTTCAAAATCCACCCCTGTATCTGTACACTAATATTCAACTATACAGTTTACCCCTTATGTAGTGGCTGACTAACCTGTGCTAGCAAATACCTATGCATATTTAAGCTGGTAGTCAGTGTTTTACTATTCAGATATCAGTATTAAGTCATTTGTGTAGAAAAAGTGTGTGTGAGGCTGTTTTCTGTAAGATTAAGATTAAAATTGTTAAATTTTAGCAGTCCCAAATACAGTAATACCTTGACATGCGAGTGCACCAACTTATGAGATTTTTGAGATACGCGTTATCACTCAGTCGCTTTTTTGCCTTGACTTGCAAGCTGCGAGAAACTGACAACAGAGGAGTTAAAGGAGCTACAGAGCAGCATATGGACGTTTTAAGTGAAATTGGTTCTGAGGAGCCAGATGAGGAGGAGGAGGTTATGTCTACAAGTGAGATAATGGAAATGTTGGGAATGGGGGAGAGACTTTCAGAGTTTATTGAAAGGAAGCACCCAGAAAAAGTTGCAACTGGTCGTGCATTGGAGCTATTTAATGACACTTGCCTAGCTCATTTCCGAAACATTCTGAAAGGGAGGAAGAAACAAACTTCCTTGGACAGGTTTTTCTTGAAACGGCCTGCAGGTGTGAGTGAGGAAAGTGTGGCGAAAAAGGCAAAAAAAAAAAAATACTGGGTTGGCATTTTGGAGGCTGGAACGGATTAATGGCATTTCAATTAATTTCAATGGGGAAATTTGATTTGAGATATGAGCAAATTGAGTTACAAGCTCAGGAACGGAACAAATGAAACTCGTAAGTCAATGTACCACTGTATATAGTGACCCGTATGTTTTACAAAAATATTATTTTTCAGTATCCTTAGGCTAATACTTATTCTGTTATGCAAACCGAAGAGGAAAAGAGAAACATTTTTGAATAAATGGTAGGCCATGAATTAGTTGTAAGATGACTATCAATTAATGTCCATTAACACTCTGGAAACCTAATACACAAATAACTTTTATTACCAAATGTTATATTTTGAATAAGTATCACAAATGCATGACTTGGTACCGTATTTTATATCAAGTGGCAGATGTTAAAGGGCCATTAACCAAAATATCTACAACTACTCACTCAATTCACTTCACTTGTGCAGAGACCAAGCCTCAATAAATTGCTCCAAGACCAACAAATAAAAGGGGCAACTATGACAACTAACCAAGGGCCGGATTTACAGCACCGGACGTATTGCATATACGTCCGGTGTTTACCGTTTTTTGCCTACTGCGCTTGCGTAGTCAATTTTTTGCAAAATCTACGTATCTTTTCGATACGTAGATTACGTTTATGCGGTCTCAAATAATTTTTATATTCACAATTTTATCCCTTGGATTTTATGCGTATCACAACCAGTTTTTCATTCCATTATTCACGTCTTATGAAAAAAAAAACTATTTCTCACATATCAAAGTTTAGTTTCAATCAAAATCAATCAAAAACTATTCAAAGGAAATAAAATGCCTTTTAAAATCTATACTCCCCCATTGTCAAAATCAAACACTTACTTATAGCTACAGTCTGGGAACCTCAATAGTGTAGAAGAATTAAACAGAAGGCAGATAGGAAACATACTGAATATACCTTCCCACAGGGCTTTCAGCTTGATATTCAGACATCTGGGGCCATATTCACAGATCCGTTTTTACTACGTGCGCGTTTTTACGCACGCATGTAGAAAGGCAGCAGCCATAACACTACCCTCGCACGAACGGTTTTTCAGTGACTTCTGCCTCCATAGGGCACCCTTAACTCTACGTGTGTATTTCCGCGTGTATATTACTTACATTTGTGCGTATTTATCTAACTGCACCCTCAAATGCTCATGCACTTTCATGTAACTTCAACCGTATGTTTAAAAACCACGCCCTTTAATACGTATGTCCCTTAGTGCGATTCACAAGTCCATGCCTAAAGAACTTACATGCGTAAATACTACGTAATTTGCATGGAAAAAGTTACTACGCATGCGCAGTTAATCCACTCCTAAAAATACGCACGCAATCCATCCTAAAAACGGATCTGTGAATACGGCCCCTGACCACTATCGCCAAGACATTTCAATTAACAAGTAGTCTTTATCAAGACTGTTATTAATTGCTTAAACTAAATCAATAAACAATAGCTTGTTTCAATTGCTACTAACATAGGGTCTATGGGCCTGATCCAGACCTACGCATGAGAGTGGAGCGTATTACCGCTTCAGCGTAAAAACTTTCACTCGCATGATACTCCGCTTACCTTTATCTCCGTACGTCGGCTGAACCCTGCCCTAACTTTTCCCGGCGTCAGTACGAATTTTCATATCGATGCGCTGATCGTACCGAGCTAAGCACGCCCATACTGCACAATTTAAATGGCTCCCCCTGCCTACATTCCCTAACTCCAGCGTCCGTACTAACTTCGTAATATAAACACGCCCCGTCGTCAGAAAATACGCAAAGAATATGGACGCCTGAATCGCTGCTACGAAAAGGTCTTTGGTACGACCGAAAGTTGTCACTCTGCACATGTGCAGTGCGTTTTTTCTGCAGAATTTCCGCTTACGAACAGCGTTCGATCGCATGCGAGGGTAGGTCTGGATCAGGCCCATAGACACGGAGTAGTTTAGTTAGAATGAGGCGGCGTGTCGAGGAGTGTTTAGGTAGAAGTGGGAGAGGGAGGGATTTAGAATAGCCGGGGAGGGCGGGGGGAGGCACTGTGCGTGCATAGTTACCTTCCTAAGAAGGTAAGAAGGGAGCTACACACGGTAAGATAAGGTAGCCCATAAGGTACTTAAAAACATGGGGGGGGTGTTAGGGGCAGGACGGGTGAGTTAGTTGCGGATCAGTCTGCACCTAACTTTAACCTCACTCTTAGGTATGAATATGACCCATTGTTACAAATCCTAAAAGGTTACATTTAAGCACCAATTATGTGTTAAAACACAAGTTTTTAGTACGTCCTATCCAGAATTGCTAATGTAGGAACTCTGGATAGAGAACTCTGGATAGTTGCTACGTTCAGGTTAGTGTAGGTGGGCGGGGGGAGCTAGTTTAATGAGGGTAGGAGAGGGGGCTAGGCGGCCATGCACTCCTGTGCGAGCGTATGGCCCCTTTCTTACACCGGCTGAAGTTAGGGTAGCATTCAGCCGGCGTAAGGAAGGGGCCATACGCCCGCACAGGGGGAGTGTCGGGGGAAGTGAACGCCAATACGCTGTGCTTTAGTAAGCACAGCGCATCGGCGTAGGTCTGGATCAGGCCCATGATGGGTAATATTGGGAGATTGACAGACATGAATGGGAAATTATTGGGACCTTGAGACATATGAATAGGGAATACTGGGAGCTGGAGACATAATCGGGAATACTGGGGAGGTGAAAACACATGATGGGGAGGCTGGATGAGACTTTTTTATTTTTCTTGTGGCCCACATAATCTTAGACTTGGATTTTTTGAGCCACACATATCCCATACCACAACATATAACCCCATCCTACCTTGCTATTGAAGGGATCTACAAGATCCAGATCCTTACTGGAAGTGCGTAGCATGTGCAGTCACATTATATGGGTTTCTGATTAGAAAACACACCTTTTATGGAAGTTTGAATCTGGTCTAGTGTACTTTCATTGTTCAGAAAGTCTTATTAAATACCATAGTTGACTATATGACCGGCGTTAACAGCGACCCGCTAATGAACACCTCTCAACAGCAGGTATCTGTGGTAGGGTACCATCAATACTTGCTGTTGCAGAACAAAGGTAAGTATCAGCAGGGCCCCATCAGCTAAGGGACAATAGTTCTGGCTGTCCACCCCTGATGGCAGTTCTGTTGATCACACTTGATATATCAGGTGTTTTTAATAAAATAGCATGGTCAACTCTTACTATAAATGCATTTACTCACATTATGAATGATAACATTATATGTGTTATTTTTCTTGTTTTACATGTTATGCTAAACTTATTTATAGTTTTCAAAAGTATCAATTTCAGTAAAGTATAGTGATTTTCTTATACATCATGCTTCATATTGACATGAACTCAAAATATAATTTGTTATTGTTACGTTTAGCTGCCTTATGTTATTTTCATGTGCCTTAGATTTAAAAAAAAAGTATGTTTATGTTTGCAATTAGAATAGCAGCACTGGAAAATAGAGATGTTAAATCTACCCTTCAACATCTTTAGCTGTGCTCTCTCTACCATGGATCAGCTGCCTAAGCCTATAATGCCTTAGGCTCAGGTCTCATCGTTCTCTGAAGTCAAATGAGAGAAGACTAATATGTCTGGTCAAGATGGCAGTGTAAGCTTAGAAGATGGGATCATATGATTATATCTCTAGCTCAGCTGCCTTAATAAAAGAAATGTAAAGGCCTTATCTCCATTTCATGTGAAGTCATAATTATGTTTTCCAGTTTTCCCATCTGTGTGTATATACTGTATGTAAGGGTGAATTTAAAGGAATAAAAAAAAGTCACTGCTGTTTGGTATGATCATGTGTACTTCACTGAACATAGACCAGAAAGCAAATAGTTGTTTAAAGAGATCAGAAAGAAATTTATAGACAATCATGATAAAGTAAAGAGTTTAACACTATCTACTAGCAGCTTTATGAGCTGTGAATACTATTGCTAATATTAAGAATAAGAATATAAGAATTTTAAAATTCTTGGAACTATAGGAAACTTTCCTGTGGCAGCAAATGGAAAGTCAACCCCAGAATAAACAGAATAGTCAGCATAATAGAAAAAGAGTAAGAGAACTCCAAAGTACGGTAGTGTCTTATAATATACCTGATACTTTTTGAGCAGGAGAACTATACATAAAAAAAACCCATAAACATACAAAAAATAGACTAGAATTTAATAAAAATTCATAATGGAAAGTCACACTGCTTTGGGAGAATGTATTGGATTGGATTGGATGGATAAGTTCCATCAGATCTAGAGTGGGGCTCAGATACGGCTTTCCAATCTAAGATGCTCATTTCAGAACATGGAAGGGAAACCCATTAGTTAATCATTAAACCTTTGTTTAGTTACCTTTAATCTGGTGCTGGATTCCTGCAAATATCAGGCAATGGAGCTTTTTAATTCACAGGATGAATCATAAAAAAATTTCTGTTGGACATTGAATGGGTGACGTCAGCTCCATTTCCTGATCTTTATAGAAAGCCGTTAACTGATCATTGGTAAGTAAACAAAGGTTTACTGATGTGAATTGAATGTATTTTTTAGATTAGTCATTTTTTAAGGTCACATATCGGCTTTTAAAATTAATGGATTGTTCGGACCAATCAGTATTGGGAAAATGAATGGTTCCTATATATAACTACCTAACAGTACTTCCCAATGGATAGCCTTGAAAAAGACTGAATCTCAGTCAAACCGCGTTGGTTTTGTATTATGGTGTTATTTTAAACTGTGAGAATGGACTTCAGAGCTATTCCTAGTCATCCTAATTAAGGAGGCAGGAGTTGCGGCATACTGAGGATTTTATTGCATCAAGTCATTATTGATATTCTTATATGTCAAATACCTTTGTGAGTATTTACTTATCGTTTTTATTGCTTCAAATTCATTTTGTTGTTTCAAACTATATGTTTTGTTGCTGGTGTTTTCTATCTCCCAGTCCTTTACCTTTCACATTGGAACCGAGGTTTGGTTTCTATGTGGATCAGCGGGAAATGGAGATACAAGAAGGACTATAGTTGTTACACATAGAGACATCACATATCCAGTGCTTTGAAACATTGCATTAGACCTGTATGAATCAACTTTAACTTGTTGGGTATTTCTTGCCACCACATATGGAGAAAATTCTTTCAAAACTAAAGAAACAATTTGGAATTGTGAGCATACCATTAACTTTTTTCTATTGCTAATCTATGGTTACCTCTATTTCTTTACTAGAGTGTTATTATGTGGGTACTTTCTGTTTTCCATAAATGATGTCTGAAGCCCCATTCAACTTTCCCTGACAGATGGTCCCACCATACATAGCAGATATTTACCTGATTTTGGGATAACTTTAACTGAGCACAGCTCTACAGTATATCCACAAACAAAATCTTTAAACAAAATAAGCTTTCAATGAAAAAATCACCATACCTACAAGGAAAAGCATAAAAAGCTTATGAATGAGCCTTGTGAGTACATCTAATAAAGGCTGCATCCTAGAACCTTAATACAACACATGTTGCATTCTAGTGACAGCCATAGAAAACAGACTGCATCCTACTGACCCACATCTAATATACACTTCGGGGCAGATCCTTGGTAACGGCCGACAGGGGAATTACGTACATGTCTTCATCCTATCCATATTTTCTTTTCTTTTATGCTAAGTACTATTTATGTAATCATATACATAGGTAAAATATTATATAATGCACATAAATAAATGTATTTAATACAGAAAATTATATTATATATTTCCTAGTATATGACAAGCAACCCATTAAATTCAATATTTTCAATGTTGCAAGAAAGGTGGTTTGGGCAGGTATCTATTGCCGCACATCACATCTACACACGGCTTATTGCTGTGGCTTTTCAGCGCAAAAAATAAAACAAAGACCTGGGTGGGTCCCTTTAAACACTGTGGGGTAAATTCTAGGTCTCGGGTCTGTCTGCCCTGTCAGTATTAACGGCTGCTTGCTCTTCTTGGAGATAGATTTGCCATAGCAACAGAAAACAAATATATTCAATCAGGTGTGTTAGGTGAGAACCGTGTTGAAAAACCTTGGTCGGCACCTTTTGACACCACCACTTACCATGGTCGGGTACAGGAAAAACCTTTCTCTTTTCTTTTCATATATGAGTCCTGGGTCATTAGCAGGACCCCGGTACCTTTTACATCACCACTGGGCTTTAGCCATGTGTAGGTGGTGATGTGAAAGAGGTTTAAGGTGGTACTGCTGGAGAATGTTGCAAGGCTCATCTCTGTACAGAGCAGCTTAACATAGTTTTAATCGAAATACATATATGTACATCATGTAATATGGAGGAGGGTTTTTGGGATAAGATATAGGGGAAAATAACATAAAATATCAATGTTGGTGTACTAGTTACTAGGGGGCTGATCCAGTCTTACGGCCACCGCACTAGTTTTTGCCCGGCGTTGTTAGGGAAATTCGATCCTTAGGATCGGACGTCCCTAACGGTTGCGTAGTTACGGCGAGGGGAGCGTTCTGCATCGTAATTACGCAACCGTTATGGATGGAAGACAGGGGAAGGTAAGTAAATGAGAGAGGGGGTGGGTCAGGGTAGTTACGACCCTGTGGCCGGCGTAATTACCTACTGTTACGCCGGCTGAAGTTAAGGTAGCCTTCAGTAGGCGTAACAGTGGGTAATTATGCCGGCCAAAGGGGGAGTGTCGGGGGAGTGCTCCAGAGCTACACTGGCCATTTTTATGGCCAGTGGGCCAGCGTAGCTCTGGATCAGGCTTTAGGACTGTACATGCCCAGAAAAAAATGTGCATGCAATTATAACAAAACAGGCTCAAAACAAATTCTCTGCTATGTCAGCTTATGTTCAAGACATTCTATTGAAGAAAAAGGGTGTTCGAACATAGCCAATAAACAATGAAGGTGTGCTCATACAACTGAGCAAAGTCCAGACCCAAACAATAATGTAATTAAGCACAGTTTATGGCTAAATATTTGTACCAACTACAAGGAATGTCTAAGCACAGTAATAATAATATTTTTAGCACATTCACATTGTTAATTCTGCACTCACACATAGCATAACCACCATTTCCATTAAACATAATAGTAAAGACTTTGCACTGTTTTGATTGCTTCAGAAGGAAACATATCAGAACGTGTCGCAATTGTGCCTGACTGTAATGTTAGCATATGCAACCTGTCGTACTTGTACACGCATCCAGAGCTGCAGTTAAGTTCACATCACTTTCTATGTTTCTATGTTTCTAAACCTCCCTTTATTTCCTTGAAGTTTTCCAAAACACAGAATGCATTTCATTTTATGTTCCTGTCTAGATCAGGCCCAAAGAATTTAAATCTAACTAAGCTATAATATATAATATTATATACTGATATATAAGATAAAATTGATATCACACAAGAGAAAAGATACTGAGTCTTGACTCTGGGGATAGTAGCTAGTACTGGGTCTAAATGTAAAGGTTAAGGTAATGCCAGTTTGCCATTCTCCTATGGGGCTGCTATTCTACTTTAAAGTCTGTTAAACATAAAAGACAAAACTAAATTGTGCTTAATACAGTGGTAGGAAATGTTTTGCTGATGACAATTACTTCTGTCACATGTATTGTCCATATTATGTACGCTTCTGTCTAGAATTGACATCTGGTAAATGTTTTGGCTTAAGAACAATAACTATTTTAGGACTTGCTATCATAATTTGGCACTTTTAGTTATTTTCAATGAAGGTTCATAGCTGCCTTGTTGAACATGACCGTTCAGAGAAAATATTTTAGAGATGGCTGGCGAAAATGTTCACATCTGCTACTGGAGACCTACAGCCACCTGGAATACAAATAGTCGACTTTCAAAAGTGAGCTTCTTGCGCATGTTTTTTTTTTGTTCTAGCAGTAGGTAAGATTTCTTCCTAACAAGCTCCCAACTGATTTGAAGAAAGAACACTTTGCACCAAGACAGTATTCAAAAACTGCTTAGAAGAGTGTAAGCCAAGAGCTTACTATGTGTGTGGTGTAATCCTTGAAGTTCTAACATAAGTGACATATAAGGTGTCATGAACACATTTTAGATCCTACTGTGCTGATGTGTTCAATGATGGAAAGACATCTGTTCAGCAATAGTTAATATTTGCTTCCAACAGCATTTTTTTCATCTTCTATCTCTGCTGACTGAGCAGAACACTATTTATCAGCAAAATGAGCAAGTTCACTGGAAATCTCCTTGAAAAGCAATGTATACTTTCCAGTACATTAGCTTTGTAAGTTTCTCATATGGATTTGTTTCAAATGTGTTTCTTGATGTTTCACAGACTAAAGCAAAATATTTTTTACATCCCAATTTCTTAAATGTCGATTTATTTTCTTAATTGCAGATATTTTTACTGTAAAATTGACAATGTGCCAGTCATGCATCTAAATGATGGCACTAAAATGTATTAATTATTACATAATTGTACCCAGGAAACATCTTTGGGATTTAGATACTATAGGTTAATGTGTTGCCACATACAGAAATTTTTTTATTTTTGGTTTGTGTTTTTGTCTTGATCAGGCACATAAAATGAACAGCTCCCCTTCTTATTAAGGCAAAAAAAAATGCTCATAGCTAACGATAGACAAAGACATATCTTTTCCGTCTTGCTCAGATCTTCTCTTTTGGGTAACATCTCAATCCATAAGTTTCAGTACTTCCATTCCCATTGACTCCTGTGGTTAATTGAAAAATAAATGTGAATATTTTAACATATTAAAGTTCGTTAATCTAGAGCTTCAAGAGGTTATAACTTCATTGTTACTGTTTCCATTCAATAATTTATTCAACTAATCTGCCAATCACTTGCAGTCCTATTTTACTGTTTTTTTTTAAAAAAGGTTATAAAGTCAGTAATAGAACTATAGCACAAAGATTTGCCTCCTCTATTTTATAAACCTTGGAAAAATGACCTTTAGGTCCTCATTTACTAAAGTCGATGTTGGCAAAATCGCCCGGGAGTCCCGGGACTTTCGCTTTTTTTTCACCATCTTCGTATATAGAACACGGTTGATTCACTAAAGGCGATTTGAATAAATCGCCTCTAGTGCGATGTTTGAGGGCTGAAAAAAAAATGTCTCCTGTGTGTGGCGCTTTCATAGAAAGCAACACACACTTTAATAGAAGTCCACATGTCAATATAGTTGACATGTTTTTTTCACTAAGTAAAAACCACCAGCTGCATTTTGCTATCACTTAGCCTGCCGACGCATATACTGCTATAAAGAAAAGCATGGCCATGTGTTTGTGGCCATGCTAATCCTTATAGTAGTGTAAGCAGCAGCCTGATAAGTGATTGATTTCTCTAAGCAAATGTGTAATGTGTCCCTAAAAAAATGTAACAAATTACCCAAATAAATATTTCAATATTACATGACCTAACAATACATATTAAACCCTGAATAAAATGTGTTAAAAATGTCCCTTACTGTGTAGATTGAATAGAATGGTGGCCACCGTTACACTATGTACCCTAAAGTGTATTTAGCACTACAAATGTGTACTAAAATAATAAATAAATGTAACGACTCACCATTTAGTAGTCATCTGTCTTGGGATGACTTGCTTGGATTTTCAGCTTCTTGTGAAGATCTTCTTTAAATGTTGCTTGAAGATGCTTGTCACCTTGCTTGAAGAGGTTGTCCCGGTGCTTGCAGCTGGTCTTCGGCCTCTTCTGGCACTTGCCACGATGCACCCCTTCTTCCTCTTCTGTGTCTTTGCTACTAATGACCAGTCTATTGCTAGAGGACAACCTTTTATAGGAAGAATGACATCATAAACACTAGAGCGCTCACTGGAGCGCTCCTAATGTTGATGAAGTCATTTTTCCTATAAAAGGGTGCCCTCTAGCGACAGACCGGTCATTAGTAGCAGGGACACAGAAGAGGAAGAAGGGGTGCATCATGGCAAGTGCCAGAAGAGGCCGAAGACCAGCTGCAAGCACCAGGACAACCTCTTCAAGCAAGGTGACAAGCATCTTCAAGCAACAGCAAGATCTTCACAAGAAGCTGAAAATCCAAACAAGTCTTCCTAAGACAGATGACTGCTAAACGGTGAGTTGCTACATTTATTTATTATTTAATTACACATTTGTAATGCTAAATACACCTTAGGGTAGATAGTGTAACGGTGGCCACCATTCTATTTAAACTACACAATAAGGGACATTTTTAACACATTTTATTCAGGGTTTTACATGTAGTGTTAGGTCATGTAAGATTGAAATGTTTCTTTGGGTAATTTCTTACATTTTTTTGGGACACATAACACGTTTGCTTAGAGAATTCTATGACTTATCAGGCTGCTGCTTACACTACTATAAGGATTAGCATGGTCACAAACACATGGCCATGCTGTTCCTTATAGTAGGATATGCATTGGCAGTTATATATATATATATATATATTTATTTTCGCAATGCACAGGCACTCTCAGTTAAACAGTTCTTGGTATAGATGCATACGTGCCACTCAGACAGGAATACATCCGTAGAAATATAGAAATGTGAACTATGAAGGCACTGTAAGACTAGTAAATAAATATACAGACGTTGTAGTTTACTGCATGAGATCCAACGTTGCAGACCCCCTTTATTGGGTCTTTCTTCAGGGTGCAATATACAGAAAAAATGCAAACAGACAGAGATATATATATACATACACATAAATCTTACCCCCCTTACGTGTGACCAATAGCACTGGGGCCTGACAGTGGTGGGACAGGCACCAACCGACTCGCGTGTGATGACTTCAGTCCCGGGACCCCGCTACCATGGCAACACCAATGAAAAAATTATAAGCAAAAATGCAAAAGAACATAAAGAAATAAGTGCCAAACACCACAAGTGATTAAAAGCATCGGTCGGCAGCATTATGCCAATATAACAAAATTGCTGCCAGACTGCTGCTATACAAAGGATGACAGAACGGACCGATGGCTGTATATATATAAGGATAAGCCCAAGGAGACGGGACAAAGTTGCTAACTAGCATGCGGACGTCTGTCAAAGGGTGCTTAGAGGGAGCATAGAATCGCTACTATACAGAAGCGTGGTCACACAAAAACGGGCAATACTCAGTAATCAACATCGTAGACTGACATGTAAACCTATACAGCAAGTACATCAGCACATAACATAGCCAAATAAGCATGGTAAAAGTCCCAATCATGTATATATGCTAAAGTATGTGCCAAATGAAGGTACACCCCGGCAATGCCGACGGCGTGTTCAATTAAATAAATGATAAAAAAGGGAACAGAGTAAATCTATGTAGTGGAGCTCTATAGAACAAAAAATATACCAAAATGTAATATGACATAATGTTGAAGGATAGAATTAAATTAGAGTTGAATTAGAGTTGAGCAACGTATAAAGCCCCAAATCAGTGGGGTTTAGACCCAGGAGCACAAATAGGGTATATATGAGGGCATCCAGACAATCCTAAAGATGAAAAGGCTCAACCCTAATGGAACTCTACTGCAAAAACCAATAAAGTCAAAAAAATCAAAAGCAGTCAAATGATAAACAAAGAAACATAATGTAAGCTAGAAGAACAAGTTATACTCAACCACTACACCTGAACACATAGAATAAATAGAATAAATGTTCAACACAACTGTGTCCTGAAAAGTTATAGAAAGCAAGTTAAACTCAAATTCTCATTAAGGCCCAAAGGAGCTACAGTATTGAGTCTATGAATCCATGTAGCCTCCCTCTGCAGGAAGATAAGATCTCTAAGATATATATATAACAATATATTCTATCATTTATTTATTTATTTATTGACTATTTACCACTGGCACTTCTCTCCCACTAATTATATAACAGCGCCCTATAACCCCCACCACCTATCTTTTTATCCATTGTTTTATTTATAGGAGATTTGAGGCATCTCCAGGTGGAGGTTTATGGCAGCTTGGTTTTTATGTGTTTCATAAATTGGCATATTATTCTGTACTTCTATATACTTGTCTAGGAATACCAAAGGAGGTCCTAACCGACCAAGGTACCCCGTTTGTTTCTAAACTTATGAAAAATTTATGCCGGTTGTTAAAGGTAGACAGAATTACCACCCGCAAACAGATGGTCTGGTAAAAAGGTTTAACCAAACCCTTAAACAAATGATAAAGAGGGCAGTGTCTCAAGAAAAGCGAGACTGGGATTTGCTTCTACCTTATTTGATGTTCGCAGTCAGAGAGGTACCCCAATCTTCTACAGGGTTTAGGCCCTTTGAATTCCTCTATAGGAGGCAACACAGAGGGATTCACCGCAGTTAATCAGTCCTTTAAACCGGGAAACAAGGTGTTAGTGCTTTTGCCCACTACAGAAAGTAAGATGTATGCTCAATGGCGGGGCCCTTATGGGATCATAGAGGCAGTGGGACTGGTCAATTACAAAGTTCGACAGGAGGGTAGAAGGAAGGATGTACAAATCTACCATGTGAACCTGTTAAAACCTTAGAAGGAAAGCGCCAGTCAGCCCTCTTTAGTAACAAAAAAGGTTCCAGAATGCCAGGTACCCATTGAAGTAACACTTAGTCCTGGGCAGCAACAGGATTTTGCTAGCGAGGTTCCAAGATGTTTGAAAAAGGAAAACAGCGCTTAACCCAGGAAATCACTTGAGGGTAAATACAGCAGCCAATAGTAAAGGAGCGATGCCACACTCCAATCCCAAAAAAAATCCACAAAAACATACACTAGGCGCTTGTAATTACCCCAAAGGCAGTGTATTACTCCTAACCGAAAGAAGAGGGGAAAAGGGAGAAAATGAGAGAAAAAAAGAAAGGGAAAAAAGGAATATATACTTCTAAAAAATCTATGATGTCCACAGTACTTTTAGGTAAGACAATATATATTTAATAAAAACAATTCATACAATACATATAATTATTAAAAAGTAAATATTGGTGTAAGAATAATGAGGTAGGGTATTGTTGATTTTGATAACAGCACTCTTGAACCCGTTAGCCAAAGGAGAGGATTATCATTACTTGCAATAAAAACAGTTTCAAGGGGATTGAGCCCCTACACAGATACAAAGTGTCTCTTGCTGATCCTTTTAGTAAACAAAGCTGCTCGAACACACGTGTCCATCAGACGGCAAAACAGCTGAGCAGAGAACCAGCAGTGTTACGATCTCAAAATCACAATCTCTTATAAAGCAAAGAGAGAGTTCCAGGGAGCTCTTTAAGCAGAGGAGGGTTTGCAAGTGAGTATAGTTACCACCGTATAGGGGAAGATGTTATCACCGCATGTGAGCTCCCGCCGCGTCCGGCTGTCAGCTCAAGTCCCACGCTCCTCCTTCACCCCGTGTGCAGCGTCAGATGCCAGCTCTGTAGTAAGAAAGCTGTTTCACCTAGGTTCATCAGCCAATGCAATAGCCTCCACGGTTTTTCCTCAGGTACGGATCAGCTTTTCAAAGTGCTCCAGTATTAAAAGTCCAATCCTCAGAATGCTCACCATAGGTAACACCTGACGCTTTTTGTTGTATCAAGACTTCATCAGAGGGAGTCCAAGATGTGTTTTCTGACATTCCAGGAAAGACACAGATCATTCAAAATGATATTGTGACTCAACCCAGGGTGGTCATCAAAAAAAGGCTATATCGCATACCCGAAGAAAAACGGGCACTGGTAAAGCAAGAGGTAGAAGAGATGCTTTGCCTAGGGGTTATAGAGGAATCAAATAGCGAGTGGAATAATCACATTGTCTTAGTACCTAAACCGTCAGGTGAGGTAAGATTCTGTAATTACTTCCGCAAATTAAATCAGGTTTCTCGCTTTGATTCATGCCCTATGCCCTGGATTGATGAGTTGGTAGAGAGATGAGCCAGGAGTCAGTATCTTACCACACTTGACTTGATAAAAGGGATACTGGCAGATTCCTTTAAGGGAAGCTTCTAAGGCAAAAACAGCCTTCTCTACCCCAGAGGTCCTATTTTTAGTATAAAAGGTTGCCATTTGGTTTACATGGTGCCCCAGCAACCTTTCAGAGAGCTATGACTAAGTTGCTGCGGCCCCACAGGGAAGGGAAGCTGGCAAAAACAGCCTTCTCTACCCCAGAGGTCCTATTTTTAGTATAAAAGGTTGCCATTTGGTTTACATGGTGCCCCAGCACAGCATCAGAGAGCTATGACTAAGTTGCTGCGGCCCCACAGGGAATATGTGTATATATATATACATACAGTCAGGTCCATAAATATTGGGACATTGGCCCTGATCCAGAACTACGCCCGCCGTACTAGCTACGGCAGGCGTAAGATCATCTGAAAAGCCGATCTGCGCATGCTACGGAAACACCCGATCGCAGATCGTAGTTGTTACGGCTCTCCAGGAGAGTTAGGGATCCCCCGGACAGTTTAGTACCATAGAGGTACTCCCTGTACCAAAGTTGCAGACACAAATGACAAACAAGAGAGGAATCAGGTAACTCACCAGTAGGTAGAGCCAGTGCCCGTCTGGAGTCTTCGCTAGAGCCCCTGATGGTGGGGATAGACTGGAGCTGATGAGACTTCTTCTGGATACGAACCTTAGAGGATACCCGGAATAGGAAACAAGGATCAAGTGGGATTGGATAAGAGACAGCGGGGAAACGGGGAGCAGCAGTTACAGAAGAGACTGTACTAGACACACAACCAATAAACATAGAGACAGACAAACTGGGAGAAACACCACTGGACAGACTCACTAGGGAATTCAC
>WWET01002375.1:7854-21360 GCA_011038615.1 Limnodynastes dumerilii
GGGGGGGGGGAGAGAGCCGGAGGGAAAGCAACGGTAAGTGTGCTGCAGGCATCCCCTGTATAAGACGCACCTGGTTTTTAGACCCGTTTTTTTTTTTCTAAAAAAGGTGTGTCTTATACATGGGGAAATATGGTATATAGTGTGCCATTCCAATTATTAATATTATTCCACATGTAATACTAGAATATTCGGGATCTGGAGATGGCATTTGGCTGTGCTCTGCAGCGCCCCTTTAGTGGTCTGCCAGCACCCGGAGCACAAGCTCCACCCTCACTATTTCCTTGCCCCTTGTCTGCATATACGTCAAGATTTCTGTACTTCCAATTTAGTTGGAAAATTTAAGACAACAACAAAACAATAACAACATGTCATGATGTCATGATGATAATGATGATGCTTATAATTATAATTATAATAATAATAATAATTATTATTATTATTACTATTATTTTTATTACTATATCATATCCAGATTTCAAAAACTGGTATTTTTTAGACATTTTGACTGTGTAAATGTACATGTCGCAATTTCAATACATATCCTATGGAAAGTCTTCTTTACTGATTTTCATTGGGGCGTGTTTACGATGGCAGGGCCATTGCATGTACTAGTAAGCATGGGGAGGGTTGGTAATTGTACAGTGTGGCCGTGACTTATGCCCATGGCCCTACCAAGACTTCTAATGCATCCACTTTGTGACTGAGGACACATTGGAAATCCTCAGGTAAGGGTCTGTTCTTGGAAGACCATGCAATCAAGAAGATTGATTCCCCCCTTCCTTCCCCCTCATTCATACAGAAGGCTGAATCCAACATCAGATCCCTTCTGACCCAGGTGCAGTCTGGGCACAGTTTATTATTATTAGTAGTAGTAGTAATAGTAGTAGTTGTAGTATTATTATTATTATTAGTAGTAGTATTATATAATAATACTAATAATAATAATAATGTTGTGGTTATTTTTGAAACTTTTGAACAGATTATATTGTGAAGGCTAGATATTTAACAAATATATCCAAACAACATTACTATTGCTAAGCCAGCATGAAGATGATTATATATGATCATGATTGCAAGATTAACTAATTTAAAAAGTATATTAAAGAAAAGTTGAATTGTGTTAATATTATTTGTGTCTTAGAAGACAGTTAGGAAACATGAAAGTCATTCAGTGACCTTCAAAATACTAAAATAAGAAACTGTTTTGTCTTAGCAACTTAGAGGTGTTGCATATTGAACTTGTTAGGTGAAACATATCATACCTTATTACATGTAGCATCAGGAGTTCCCATTAGACTATTATGTCAACAGCAATTTACAGTTTGGTCACATTAGGTATAACACTGTTTTGATACAAAAAAAAAATATTTCCTGAGACTGTAAAGTGAAGTTTTCTTATTTTCAGTTATGTCACTGCTCAGACAGTGAATTTAGAGTTATTAATTGGACTTTGCTTTTATGTACAATTTTTTTCTAAAATTGAATTTAATAAAATATAGTAGATTACAAAGGATCTTTTAAAAAGAATTAGAATTTGAATTAAAGGTTATGAACCTCAGCGTTTATAATGTTGAAATTATTTTTGGGTTTTTTTTTTAGAAAACAATCTTTTACTTTTCTACTATGCAAGAATCATACTTAATACTTACATACTGATCCTCTTTTTCAGTGTTGCCAAGTCATACTTGTGGAAATCCTGGAGAAATACCTAAAGGGGTTCTACATGGGACAAGATTCAATATTGGAGATAAAATTCGATACAACTGTCTTTCAGGCTATATTCTTGAGGGACATTCTACCTTGACGTGCATTGTAAGTCCAGGAAATGGTGCTTCATGGGATTTTCCATCCCCTTTTTGCAGAGGTAAGAACTGTAATGTATTGATAAGTTGTGTAACTTGTGTAAACAATTTCTAGAATATCAACAAATATTTGTGTTAAAGTAATGGAGTTTGATTGTCATTAGTTGGTTAGTGATGTGAAAAGGTTTAGCTTGGTGTTACTGGGCTTTACAGCGATATTTAGTGGAGACCTGGAAATGCTCCCTATAAGACACATAATAAACTAGAAAAATGATTAGTATTCATATCAGTCAAGAGGGGAAGATGTAGATTGCCAGAAGATTTTTGTTCTTTAAATAACAGTATTAAATTGAGCAGTGATATTGTAAGAGAGACACTTTGATGATGAAAATATAACTACTGCTTAGGCAATTTTGATAGTGACAGAAAAATGTAAGAACTGAGCTTCATCTAAAGGCATCTGGAACATGCATTTTAAACCTGTGTACTGAGAAAGGGATCCATGGGATTTATAGCCTGGATCCAGAGTTACAATGCTGCCGCACTGGAAACTTCGAGCGTGACAAGACGGACAAAAAGCTCTGAATGAAGCCGTCACTCCCTTAGAGTTAGATTCACTCACTGGTACAAAGATGTCCCCAGGACAACAGCTTTCATAGTAATAGTTCATCAACACTCCACAAAGCAAAGAAGTATGAAGTCACAGGTACATCCTGCATTGGACTAAGTAAAAAAAGGGCACTAGAGATTGACAGGCAATGACAGATGGATAATGGTTCATGCAGATAGATGGCACACCCCACGGCGTACCCAGAATGTTAATTACAACAATTACAACTTCTCAACAATTAACATAGAAACTGCTATATCTTGTAGGTTTTACACAGGATATTTATTATTATTTTATTATTCTTAAGAAGGAAACTACGCACCTTTTCTCTCCCCGCATCCCCCCTCGCCCTCCCCGGTTAATCTAAATCCATCCCCTCTCTCTTCTAATTTCTCTAACTAAACTACTCCATGCAGTCTACCTAAGTGGTACATAGATTGCATACCACTATGCATGCGTAGTTGGTCATTTTGGGAAATCCGCACCCAAGAAGCAGAGGCTTCTTAGGTGTGAATACGAGCCTTGGAGAGGAAGATGAGTCTGACTGCAGCATACAGTATGGATTGTAAGAAAGCGAGTCGAACCAGTGGGAGGGCAAAGAGGAGAATGTTACAGTTGTTGAGACGGGAGATAACGAGAGATTAAACAAGCATTTTAGCGGCATCTGTGGTTAAGAAGGTTCTGATGCGAGCTATGTTGTGGAGGTGAAGGTATACCATACCATCTATATATCCCTACAAATGTAGGATGCCAGCCTAGGCCGTGCGGTGAGGGGACAGCCGATATTTGAATCCGTTTGGACATTATAACACTACTATTTGGATAGACTTTTTATTTATTTTATTAATTTGTAATTTCATAAATTTGCATTTATGTGCTTGGGTTAAGGTTCATTACCCTCTTTAGGAGAGTAACATTTGCTATTATCTGTATGATTTTTTATTCAAAGATATATTATTTATATTTTTATATTTCTAAATAATAAATTTGTTTGTTATATCTATTCTTAATTTCGCCATTACAATAGCAATTATTTCTATTTTAAGTGTATCTACTACATGTTAGAGCGTGGCTATATTGTGTTCAGTATTTATAATTAGGCTAGGGTGGGTTAAGGTTAGGGTCATGGAAGGGCAATCTTAGAGTTAGGTTGTGGAGAAGTAAGTCTTAGGGTTAGGCTGTGGGGAAGTGAAGGTTAGGGTTATGGTAGGGGTAAAGGAAGGTGAAGACTCAAGGATAACACCAAGGAGGCGGGCTTGGGTGGAGGAGGAGATGGTGGGGGCAGAGGAGATATGTGAAAGAGGGAAGACTATGATTTCAGTGTTGTCCATGTTAAGCTTGAAAAAGCCCTGGGACATCCATGAGTATATCTGCCACTATTAACTGAAGAAGAGAGGTTAAGAGATAAATTTGAGTATCATTGGCATAGAGGTGGTAGTGAAAGTCAAAGGAGCTAATGAGGTCACCCAGAGAGGAGGTGTAGAGCAAGAAGAGAAGGCAACCAAGAACTGAGCCCGGGGAATACCAATGGGAAGAGGAGTGGTAGGGGAGGAGGAGCTGTGGGTTGAGACAGAAAAAGGAGTGGTCCGAGATATAGGAGGATACCAGGAGGTTACAGTGCCAGAAAGGCCGGAGTGAGAGTGAAGGGTGTGGAGCAGGAGAGGATGATCAAACAGTGTCAAAGGCTGCCAATAGATCCAGGAGGATTAAAAGGGAGAAGTGGTCTTTAGATTTGGCAGAGAGGAGATTGTTTGTGACCTTAGTCAGAATAGTTTCAGTGGAGTGGAGGGGGTGGAACCCAGATTGAGTGTCCAGGATGGAGTTGTCAGTAAGGTAGCCGATTAGATGGTTGTAAACAAGCCATTCAAGCAACCTGGAAGCGAAGGGTAGAAGGGAAATGGGTAAGTAGTTGGAGGGTGAGGTGGAGTCAAGGTTAGGGTTTTTAAGGATAAGAGCATGTGGGAGGGGGAGGGGAAGAAGCCAGAGGAAAAGGATAAGTGGAAGAGGTGGGAAAGATGAGAGAAAGATGTAGAGAGGAAGAGACCGGAGAACATTAGGGGAATAGGATCAAGTGGGCACAAAGGAGTGGACTTCTTCAGCTTAGATGGGGATGAAGGTAGACATAGGTGGGTAGCTGGGGAGGAAATGAAAGGGTGGAAATGGAGGTGGAGGAGAGTTGATGGTAGAGAAGATGGAGTTCCTGTAAGGTAAGGATACGGAGAGACAGGTACACAAATAATGAGAAGGACTATCCCTATTCATATACCAAGCAATGCCAAAGACAGGACAGGAAGGTAGAAACAAAGGTAAAAGGTAGAGTAAAATACAGGGTACGTAGATAGAGATAAGATCTAAGGCAAGGCAAGGCACAGGTAAACAAAGGAGGACAATAATGGCGCAGAAATAAATAAGAAAGCTACTAAGCAGCCCTAATGAATATAAGGGAAACCACCAACCCTTAGAAGTAGAATCAAAAAAAGTAAAATTATATCAAAAGGGTGCTAAATTTAAAAATTAGGATAAAACCAGAGGTGGAATCTAGAAATTAAAAGCAAGAGAGACCATATATGTAAAACACCAAATGTGCTGGAGTATCAGTAATAAAACATATATAAAATAACGCTATAAATCTCAGAACGGATAATGCAGATAAATATAATATCCCTCTTTGAAGAAATCTGACAGCACAAATTGTAAATAATTACAACAAATAAATAATAACATATATAGGATGGTAAATCCTAGATACAAATAGTGCCAATTAAACCAAATCAATAGGTAATTATAATAACGAAAACGTGATATAGATTAAAAAATAAAGTCCCAATAGTAAATGTTCATCCAGCAAAATCAAATATGTAAAGTCCAGATAGAAGAACACGTAATCGTGTGGGTTTGGAGTCTGGTAAGTTCAACTGTAGTCCCCAAACTGAAAGAATTCCTCACACAGCTGATGGGATGCGTGCTGGATTTTGACGGACTTCCTATGTATTAACAGATAAAACAAGAGAGGGGGAGCTCGTAAAGGGTCTCCCCCTCACAGTGTAAGAACGTTGCTATCAAATAAACGAGCAAGTGATCCAGATATAATAATAAACAAATTTATTAACTACCAACAATAAATACAATATACCAAAAATAAATAGAGAATACAGCAAACAGATAAAACAACACAATTCACCTAAAAAGTTATGCACAGCAGGCAAGCGTGCCTGACAAAGCAGTACCGCTCCGACGGTGGATCCTAATAGATGTTAAACCCGGGAACTAGGACCGACCAGACGAGCGGGCACGCTGACTGCTGGACAAAAAAGTAAACACAACCCCTGCCGACGCGTTTCGAATTGCAAAGAATTCTTTCTCAAGGCATGGGGGTTGTGTCAGGAGACGGACCATTTAAACGTTCTGGCAATTGATTGATTACTGACATCTGGTATTTCCAGCCTCAGATTAAGAGAATACATCCCATTCCCATGTGTCTAATTAACAACACTGAAGCATTTCAGTCAATGACATAGAACTCATGGGAATGTGAAACACTTTAAAACATATAATATATGGTTTCTCTTGTAAAAATGGATATATTACTCGGAGGACCTACTCTAAAGTGCAGAATATATAAGATACATAGATTATATAAACAAGATTAAAATTATAATGCATAAAACGGCATACAATATTACACAATCATTTTTTTAAAATTCTACCGGAGGATCATTAACCCTTGCTGAGGGTAAAGGCAAATATCAAAAAATTGGATTTTAAACAAACACTGGACTTAATTAAAACAAATTAGTGAAATGTATAGAGTAAAACATATAAATTCAATATTAGTGACATAATTTCGAAATAAAACTTACATTTTATCATAACGAGAATTTTATATAGTGAAAATAAATTAATCATCTAAATAAATAGACAAAGATTTCTTAACCTTATATGAATATGAACTTTATGTGAATGAATGGTGAAATAATTTATAAGAATACAATAAATAGTGAATCTGATTGATAGTGAATAGTTAAGTGACGCAATATTAAATAATGAAGAATGTGATGAAAACTAACTATAAATAAATATTAAAATAAATTAAAAACCAGTAGTGGTTCATAATATATGAATCTTAATTAGGGATAAATAGGAGAGAAATGGGGACCACTATTCATATCTAGAATGCAACACTGGTACATTAATGGTTCATACTAAATAGTTCTTAATAAATAATAAATATGTAAAACAATAACAACTAAGGTAAATATAATAATATAGAGAAAAGGTAGCCCATTCTTCACCTGTCTCATATCATAGTCACACCCTACAGAT
The DNA here is from genome assembly GCA_011038615.1 of Limnodynastes dumerilii. Taxonomy (NCBI): domain Eukaryota; kingdom Metazoa; phylum Chordata; class Amphibia; order Anura; family Limnodynastidae; genus Limnodynastes; species Limnodynastes dumerilii. Next base: position 14,590 of record WWET01002375.1, read on the forward strand.
TCCAGATTATACAGATGGTCTACGGTACCTAGTACTCCCTGAGGGTCTCCCCTTCAAGTACTAACCAGGCCTATCTCCGCTCAGCTTCCAAGATCGAGCGTAAACAGGATAGTATGACTGTAGACATAAATGCCTCTCTTTTAAGGAATCCTAGGTGAAGACAAGAGACGAGAACAAGGTGGATGATACTACCAAAATCTATATTACATTATAAAAACCATTTAAGTTCGAATTCGGCATTAAGGCCAGAAGGGATTAAAGTTTTTAATCGAAAAATCCATCGCATTTCAGCCTGTGCCAGGCGTATATCTATATTTTTATTTCTCAAATGTGGGGACATTTTTTGTATCCCAATAAATTGTTTCATTTCTTTGGGGCAATTGTGATGAACTTCCTTAAAGTGATTATATAGGGGGTGATCTTTATTACCTTTCGCGATATTATACACGTGTTCCTGTAACCTTATTTTCAGGGCTCTCGTGGTTTTTCCTATATAGACCTTTCCACACGTGCATTCTAACAAATAAATCACATATTTACTATGACAAGTGATGAATTCTCTAATATTAAATTCTTGGTCATTACGTTTAAAAATTTCTATTTTCTTATCCCCACTAACAGTTTTGCACATTTTACAAATGCCACATCTATGGAAACCTTTAGTGAGGATTCTAGTGCCTTTATTCTCTTCCTTGAATGTTGAACTCCTAACTAATTTATTCCTTAGATTAGGCGCTTTCCTATAAATAAACCCTGGAATTTTGGGTAAAAGTGTATTTAAAATAGGATCTTGCAACAAAATATTCCAATGTTTTTTAATTGTCCTTTCTATCTGTTTATATGAATCATTATATTCGGAAATAAAAGCATATTCATACTTATTTCCTGATTTTCCGTTATTGTCTTTGGAGTTATTTTTAGGGAGGAGATCAGTTTGTTTGATCCTACTTATATCCTCAGCAAGTGATAGCATCTGTGTTTTTTCATAGCCTTTTTCAATAAATTGATTAACCATGATTTGTGCTTGCTCCCAAAAGATAGTACCTTCGGAGCAATTACGTCTGACCCTTTTCAATTGACCTTTTGGGATGGCTTTAAGCCAGGTTTCATGGTGGGCACTGTCTACAGGTATATATGAATTTACATCCGTAGTCTTTCTAAAAATACAGGTTTGTAAACAGCCATCTTTAGGATATATCGAGAGATCCAAAAAAATTAACATTTTCTCGACTGGAATTAAAAGATAAAACAATATTCAGAGAATTGAAATTCAGATAATTACAAAAGGAGATAAGATCCAACTCTGACCCTCTCCAGATAAAAAGGACATAATCTATGTACCGCCACCAGGCCACCAAGCTAGCCCCAAAGCCATGACCACTCCAGACGTGGGAATCTTCCCAACGTCCCATGAATAGATTGGCATAGCTTGGAGCGAACTTGGTGCCCATGGCGGTACCTAGAATTTGAAGATAAAAGGTATTATTAAAATTAAAATAGTTGTTGGTTAAGATAAAAGAAATTCCCTTAATTAAAAAATCCCTCAAATGTTCATCTAAAATACTCGTCTCTAGGCTTTTACTAATAGCTGCAAGGCCATCTCTATGCTCGATAATTGTATACAGTGAGGTGACATCAGCCGTCACCAATATGTCACCTTCTTCCCATTTAAACTGATTAGGTTTCTCTAGGATGTCACCCGTATCTTTAATATGGGACCTATTTTTAATTACCAACGGCTGTAAATGCGTATCTATAAATTCTGATAGATTTGATGTAATAGAATTGGTACCTGCGATAATCGGTCTACCAGGGGGATTGGTTAAACTCTTGTGTATTTTAGGTAAAATATATATCACAGGGATAGTAAAATTTTCTACAACGATAAAATCCCTCTCACTAGGACTGATAGTGGACTGGTCTAAAATTGTATCTAAAAGAATTAAAAGGTTTTTTTCAATTAAATTACTGGGGTCAGATTTTAAAATTTTATACGTTTTATGATCTTCCAGCTGTCTAAGAATTTCTTTGTCATAGTTATCCTTATTCATAATCACTATGCCTCCCCCCTTATCGGCAGGTTTAATAACAATCTCATTATTTTCTTGGAGTGTTCGGATCATAAGTCGTTCTTTTTTATTTAGATTTCCTTTTTTCCTTTTTTTAGTAGTAAATTTAGACATGTCGCTTAGGACCAATTTTTCAAAACTCTCTACAAAACACCCTCTCATATGTCTAGGGCAGAAGGTGGATTTTTTCTTAAACTTCTTTTTAATGGGGGAATTAGTTTCGATTTCTTCCTTGGGATTTTCAGTATTGGATTGATCAGAAGTCCCTAATTTATTGAAGAACTTTTTAATTGTAAGTTTTCTAATGAATTTTTCCTGATCTACATAACTTTTAAACTCATTCATTGGATTGTCTGGGGCAAACTTAAGTCCTTTACTAAGTAAACGAACTTCTGTATTGGATAATTCATAATTACTCGGATTATAAATACCTAATTTTCTCAAATCTTCTTTATTAGGTGGTCCCTCTTTAATATCTATTTTATTTTTTGAAAGTTCGATCCCATTTATATTTTCTTTTTTCTTTTTCTTTTTTCCCCCTCGTTTCCCCCTATATGGGTGCTGAACCCTTATGGGGCTCTGTGATCCCTTTGTCGCCAGAAAAAAGGTTCCTGTCTTTTTTTATAAGATGGTCCAAAATTTGGATTATAAGAATTATGCATGGGTGGTGCAAAATTTTGGGGGTGAAATGGTCTTCTATATTGGGGTCCGAAACGATTATCATGGTGTTCATAATTTCTGTTATCATAATTTCTTTGATTCCTATTCTCAAAATAATGATCTCTGTTTGGAGGAGGATAATAAGTGGGTTGGGGGTTCCTTCTATCAAAATGATACATATTGGGATGCCCAATAGGATAAGGTGACCTATACTGCATGTTAGATCTATTTTTAAAGTTAGGGGGATAATAATGTGAGTGATCTCTATCATAATATGGGTATTGAACATCTCTCCTATCGTAATAAGTATTATGGCCCTTAGAATTGATGTTAGAAAATTTATTATAAGGTGGTGGTTGGTACAAATCCGTCTCCCTTTTATCTTGATAATATCTATCTGGAGACCTTGAATTATTAGGTCTTTGTTCTCCATTTGTTCTTACATTATAGGGATAATTCGTATGTTGACTATTTTGGTTCTCCATGTCTTTAACGGGTGTCTTTATATCTTTTTTCATATCCTTCTTAGAGTTTTCTTTTTTTATCTTTTTTATCCTTTTTCTTATGGAAAGAGTCCTGTTTATTATCTAATCCTTTATTATTGTTTTTCTTACTGATCTTATCTATTATCACTTGAGGGGATTTCTTAGATAGCCCTATGGGCTCTACTACCTGAGTCTGTGTATCTACTGCTAAGATATCTTCTATGACCTCAATACTCAGGGGTTCAGGGTTATTTTCAAGATCCTCTAAAAAGTTGTTTCCTGGATTTTTCCTATCTCTAACAAACTTTTTTTGTTTCTTCTTAATAATCCTATCTTCATTCTTTTTAATTTTATTCCTCATCCTTTTTTCTAGTTCTTTATACTCTTCTATGTCTGAAAATGGTATCACAAGATCCTCCAATCTATGTATTTCCTCCTCAAGACAACTAAGGTCTTTTCTCCTTTCTTGAATAATTAGCTCAAGGAGGGAGAAAGAGCATCTATCTAAAATTAATTTCCAGTCCTCTCCGAATTTCTCTCTCTTAAATTTAAAAGAAGGTTTTTTGTTCATTTTAAGTCCTTTAGGTATGATATGGTCGGCTGTGTATTTCTCTAGGGCAACAATTTCCCACCATAACTTATTTTCTTTAACTAATACCGAGGTAAGTTTTTTCATAATGAGATCAAGATCTTCCTCCTCTGGTTTAATTATTGCATCATCTTCCCTAAAACTGGGTCCGAAAGTTTGATCTATCATGTGGAATCTCTCCACTCTATGTGCAAACATCTTGCTGCCTTATATGTCCAGGTGGTAAAAATCAGAAGCAAGTAAACAAAGGAGGACAATAATGACGCAGAAATAAATAAGAAAGCTACTAAGCAGCCCTAATGAATATAAGGGAAACCACCAACCCTTAGAAGTAGAATCAAAAAAAGTAAAATTATATCAAAAGGGCGCTAAATTTAAAAATTAGGATAAAACCAGAGGTGGAATCTAGAAATTAAAAGCAAGAGAGACCATATATGTAAAACACCAAATGTGCTGGAGTATCAGTAATAAAACATATATAAAATAACGCTATAAATCTCAGAACGGATAATGCAGATAAATATAATATCCCTCTATTTATTTTTGGTATATTGTATTTATTGTTGGTAGTTAATAAATTTGTTTATTATTATATCTGGATCACTTGCTCGTTTATTTGATAGCAACGTTCTTACACTGTGAGGGGGGAGACCCTTTACGAGCTCCCCCTCTCTTGTTTTATCTGTTAATACATAGGAAGTCCGTTGAATATCCAGCACGCATCCCATCAGCTGTGTGAGGAATTCTTTCCGTTTGGGGACTACAGTTGAACTTACCAGACTCCAAACCCACACGATTGCGTGTTCTTCTATCTGGACTTTACATATTTGATTTTGCTGGATGAACATTTACTATTGGGACTTTATTTTTTAATCTATATCACGTTTTCGTTATTATAATTACCTATTGATTTGGTTTAATTGGCACTATTTGTATCTAGGATTTACCATCCTATATATGTTATTATTTATTTGTTGTAATTATTTACAATTTGTGCTGTCAGATTTCTTCAAAGAGGGATATTATATTTATCTGCATTATCCGTTCTGAGATTTATAGCGTTATTTTATATATGTTTTATTACTGATACTCCAGCACATTTGGTGTTTTACATATATGGTCTCTCTTGCTTTTAATTTCTAGATTCCACCTCTGGTTTTATCCTAATTTTTAAATTTAGCGCCCTTTTGATATAATTTTACTTTTTTTAAGGCAAGGCACAGGGCAGGAAGTTAATGATATCTAGGTACCAAGGCATGTCAAGGTACAAAGTATAATGATTAGAAAGCTGACAATGAAGTTAAATGTTTATTATTACAGACTGCTAAACAATGTAAAATGCAATAAAATCAATCAAATACTTCACAATATCATAAAACAGCAAGACACAGTGGGGATGTTGCCCATAGCAATCAATCAGATTCTAGCGTTAACTTTTCCGTTGCATACTAGAGAAGTCAGCTAGAATTTAATTGGTTGCTATGGTCAACTTCTCCACTTTTCCAAAACCACAGCTTAGTAAATCTGGCTCTTAATGTAACGGATATTGTAGGCTCCTGTTCAATTATATTTAGATTATCTAAATCGCTAATTTTAGGATGTCACTTCTTTAGAAAAAATATCTCATCATAAATAGAGTAGTGCACTGAAGATAGATATTCAAGCTGAGATATAATGAATAATCTTATTAAGATAAGTATTTAACAATCCAAAGGCCAGTGCAGAACACCATTGAATATGAGGATACAAAAAAAACAGGAGTACCTTGATGAGTTGATAATATCAAAAGACAAACTTTCCAGTAATTAGCATCCCTAAATTCTGGCGCAGACGGAAACTTGTTTATTGGAAGAAAGTTTAAACTCCAGAGCTGGATTTGCTACAATGCATCCACTTGTAATTTGATTAATAGTATATTTAAAAATCTCTATATGGCTGAATAGCATTTGCAACATGGGAGCCTTTCTGAAATTGTAATTGGCTGTCTTATATATTCCTTTTGTAATAGGGTTGCAAATGATCTCAGCTATAGATAGCAACTTATTATTTGCATTTAGGATAATACTTAGTCCAAATATCTGTATATCTGATAATATCTCTACCGTTAAGACGGCCAGTACCTTATCCTTTTCCAAAGGCCCTCCTCTGGTCGGTAAAAGCTGTTTATTTAATCACTCAGACCTTAGACAAACAGATCACCCTTGATATATTTAGTAGAATCTTCCCATTTAAAATTTCCAATAGTAAGTCAAATAAATCTGATTGAAATAGTTACGAAGCCTCTTACATGTTTCTCCGTCAACTCAACGGTTTCCTCAGAGAGATAGTATATAGCAATGTGTGTGATCGGTTCACAAGACTTTATTTAAGGACAACCTTAACCTATCAATAATGCAGTTCATTAATTATTTAATTAGTTTTAAGCTAATTTGCTACCACATCGTGTTGGCATGGGTGTCCATACAATCAGTATAAAAATGAGCACAAAATATACATTTTTGTCAATCATTAAAAATAAAACTTATCTAAATAAAACTAGTAATTATACAAGTAAATTAAATTATAATTCATGTAGCAAGATATTAGGGGGTTCCAAAAAGTAACAGGAATTGTGTTCTGGACGGCAGGGCACTTGTAGTACGTGATTGTTTGGGGAACCTTTCTGAGCCAGTGTGCCCACCATTGTTGTTGGGAAAGATAGTGTTTGACTCAAGCGATTTTTGTTTTAACACGTTATTCAATCTTTCGCCTATTTTTGTGTTAGATGAATCACAAGAACAATGGGGTAGATTCAGAACTATGTTTGCCGTACATTTAGTCGCGTAGCGTATTTTCGTGTGCGTAAATTCGTTACACTCCCCTCGGCACACCCCTTGAACGTACGTATTTTGTCAAGATACGCTTTCCAAACCCTACCTTAACTTTTGCCAACGTAACCGCAGTCATACGCACACGTACGTATGGGCAA
>WWET01002375.1:21433-36442 GCA_011038615.1 Limnodynastes dumerilii
AATCCACCCCCTACTTAACGTATTTCAGACGTATTTTGGAGTAACGTAAAATTGGCACGCCCACACGTAAGTATTTACGTGACACATACGTGAATGGCCCATACGTTCACAATTACGCTATGCTAATGAGCGTATTTTCTATGGTGCGCATGCGCAGAACATACAAATAGGCGATTTTACGTCTCTGCCACGCGTAAATTCGCTCCGAAGCGTTGTTCTGGATCAGGCCCAATGTGCTGCTGTGAAGTTTGTTTTTCCTTTTGGAAAAAAATGTGCTGGAAATGGTTTTAATGCTACAAACAGTTTACAAGGAAGCTGTCATGAGTAAAACACAAGTTTACAAATGGTTCTCCCATTTCAACCAAGGTGAAATGTCAATTGACATTCAATCTCATTCCAGTCGTTCTTCGAACTGCATTTGACATTCACTTGTTGTGCTTTTTTGAGATGAGGAGAAGTGGAAGTTTTCCATTGGCTGGATTGCTGTTTTGTTTCTGGATCATACCCATAGCACCAAGATTCATATCCTGTCATAACTTTAGAAAAAAAGACAGGGTCAGCTTCCATGTGTTCCTTCAAAGTACGGCATGCAGCCAGGCGATTGTCTCTCTGGTTAGCGGAGAGGACATGAGTCATGAATTTTGCTGCAACTCTTTTCAGGTCCAAGCCCTCGGTTAAAATTCACTGACAGGAACCCCATGAAATCGTAGTCACGTAGTCAACTCCACGAGTTCATCAATGGTCTGATGGTGATCTTCCAGAATGGCTTGACAAATTTATATCACATTTTCATTAGTTCAGGCGGTTTGAAGGACGTCTGGAATGAGGTTGAATGTTAATTGAAATGGGAGAACCATTCAAAAACTTGTGTTTTACTCATGACAGCTTCCTTGTAAGAAGTTTGTAGCATGACAACCGTTTCTACAACATTTTTCTTCAAAAGGAAACAAAAACATCACAGCAGCACATTGTTCATGTGAATCAGCCATCACAAAAATAAATCACTAGAGTCAAAAGCTACCTTCCCCCACAACATCGGTGGGCACACTGACTCAGAAGGATTCCCCAAACAATCACCTAGTGGCAGAAGCCCGTACCACAAGCGCCCTGCTGTCCAGAACACAATTCCTGTTACTTTTGGGTACCCCCTCGTATACATGTCAGCATGTCAATCAGGAATCATCACAAATATATGGAAACCAAATTTTACGGTTGTAGAGATTTCTAGCAAAATTTTCTTTTTCTCCTCTGTCTACCAAAGAAGACTAATGTATTTTATCAAAGACAATTTGCCAAACCAGATTAAAAAATATACAGAAGTCTTTCAAATTTGGAACCACTTAAAGCAGGAATAATAAGTCTCTTACTTACCATTAATATTTCTTAAAGAGAAAGAGTACCCTTGCTTAGAAACATATTAAAACATCAAAAATATTTCTAGATCTCATATAAAAAACTAAATATATAAATATTTTTGATTAATAACAATAAGCGGAACCTTTTCAGATGAGATAGATTTTCAGTGTAATGTAAAAGAGACCTACTGGACATTTAGACTGAACACCATGTATCCAGTAGGCCTCAATGAGAGTGTTAAGCTCAATCATTTCTCTTAAGGTTTGTTCCTCATTATGTGTTCCTGTTGATGCATTCTTATAAGGGGAAAAACGTATTTCCTTCCTTAAAGGTATATAATATTCAACTATAAAAAAAATAAAACTCAAGCGCAAATTTTTATTTAGTGAACAGTATGTTAATACCCACTTTAAAGGGGCTGCTAGGATATGTGAATAAATCTATTGGAGTGTCAGATTTATAAATAAAGATATGTTTTAGAAAAAAGGTTCAAATCCAGCTCCAAATGTTATTGTAAAAAAAAATTGCAATAATAAATTTAACCAAATCTTTTATTTCCTTTTCACACCATGGGCCACCAAACAACACGAAATAAAAAGGGGAAAATAATAGTATAATACATTTTTGTAAACTGTGTTAACTATGTATTAGCTTTGGATACCAAAGTGATTCAGGGATATTTATAAACTGATAACACCTAGTGATTAGAAGGGTAAACAAATGAATGTGTAGCAGATACTCCTTCAGTTAGTGGCCAGACAGATATTTCTCTTAAGTTATTTCTTAAGTTTCTTAAGTTATTACGATATTTCTCTTCACTTCAGATTTACCTGATCAGTAAAAAGAAAGGGTCGAGACATAGAGTAAAACCTCAAAAACACATTTTACTCTGTAATAAGTTTAAAAAACTGCGTACCGCAAAAACAAAATATCAACAGCATATGACAAAGTATCCAATAGATAGACATATCTGTGGAGCAGTGGTGGCGTTAGTCCTTAGCCAGCTACTTCACAATAAAATCAATTTCCTCCAGATCACCGAACATCTATGGAACAACTCACATGTAGCAATGGATAATTAACATTACGTTACACTATTATTTTCCCCTTTTTTACATTTATTATTTTATTTCATGTTGTTTGTTGGCACATGGGGCTGGATCCAGACCTTGTTAAGTGCATGAACTTACTCAAGGGCTAAACCATGTTGATTTCAGGGGGAGCCAAGGTAATTGTATTCTTTTCATTCAGGGATATATCTTTAAATTGCTTACTGCACACAGATACTGATTCACTGATAATGATTTCACTCCCCTGAAATCAACATGATTTAGCCCTTGAGTAACTAAGTTCATGCACTTAACAAGGTCTGGATCCAGCCCATGGTGAGAAAAGGAATGAAGGACTGCCATAAGGAGTTGATTATTATTACTTTGTTATTGCAAGCTTTTTTCACAATAAATTTTGGCACTGGATTTTAACCTTTTTTCTAAAATATATAATATTCATCTTATCCTTATCAATATAATATATAGAAAAAACAAATAATTAAAATTTATATCTTTAATTTCTATTTTTGATTAAAGATATTAAAGATTAAAGATATTTAATATCCTTAGATAACAAAGGGTGAACAAGAATAATAATAAGTAATAGACCTATCAGTTCTGCTTGTTATTTTTGTTGTTGTTAATATTTTTCTTATTAATTGTTTCTCAATCTGTATAATTGCACATATATCTTTAAAAAGAAAAAACAAGTTCCTTCTCTCTAGTGTGTATAATAAACATCTAGTTAAGTGTATCTGGTTTCTCTAAATAATAATATCCTTAATACCCTTATCTCTACGTGTGCATTTACGTGCGTATAATACTTACGTACGTGCGTATGCACCTAACCGTGCCTTCGAATGGTCATTTAAAGACCTTCCCCCACCCACTTTTACGTAACTTTGTCTGTACGGATTTCAACCACGCCCCTCCGCACCTATGTCCCCAAGTGCGATTCACGTGCCTAATGGACTTCTGTGTGTAAATTCAACGTAAATAGAGTAAATAAAAATACTACGCATGCACAATTAATCCAGTCTTAAAAATACGCACGGAACTCCGCGCAAAAACAGATCGTGAATACAGCCCAGTATGTCTAGGTATATTTTTTTCTAATTAAGGATATATTGTCCCCCTGAATAATGACAATGGTGAGTAGGAGACTTATTGGTTCTGCTTATTATTGTAGTTAGTCAAAACACACTTAAATATTTCGTTTTTTATGTGATATCTATAAATATTTTTGATGTTTTAATATGTTATCTAATAATGGTTCTCTGTTTCTTTAAGAAATTATAATAATAAGTAAGAGATTTATTATTCCTGATTTAAGTGGTTCCAATTTTGAAAGACTCTATCTTCAGTGCACTATTCTATGTATAGGATTTTTTTCTAAAGAAAAAATCCTACAATTAGTGACTCAAACCATATAAATATAATAGAACAGGAGGCTACAATATCTGTCACATCAGGCGTTTATTTTCGTCTTTTATCATTACATTCTATCCTATGATATATAGTGTATAGTTTTGTTGAAGTCTTACTGTTGATATTAGATCTATGTTTTATGATATTGTGAAGTATTTCATTGATTTTATTCCATTTTATATTGATTAACAGTCTTTAATAATAAATATTTAAATAGAAGGCAACTAGCGCTCCTTTGTGGTATTTTCGTTATTTAAGGACCTGTTTACCAATGAAGAGAGTGCTAGCAGGACAAGTACCCCTGAACTATTGCCGTTTGTACCCTAACAGTGCATACTAACTTCCTAGAAACAGCCAGGTCGCATCAGGCAGCCTAGGGTATTTTGTTAGACTAAAATAATAAATACACTAAATAAAAATATAAAAAATACATAAATAAATAAACATATAAAGTAATTCAAGTTAATGTACAATTGGAAGAAGGAAATTACGGTACTTTTAAATACTTTTACATTATTGTATTGTACAACTTACATTTTTATTGTGTTCTATTGTATTTTCTTTACATTTACATTTATGCAGTAATGTCAACATGAAAGGAATATCCTGCTAAAAAGTTGTACTGTATTTATAGTACAAAAGAATAAAAATAGATGAATATGGCAAATCAATGCCAGGAAATATAGTACACAGCAACATTTAGTGTTTTGGCTTGTCTTGGCAATTTTCTTGGCAGGAAAAAAGTGTAAAGCTTAAATGTCATCCAAACTGTGTTGTTCCTTTACTTATCTCTCTTTCCCAGGATCAAACTTCCAGTGTAACCTTTTTCATTCTTTTCACTGAGTCATGTTAGAAGAGTGTACTAGAATCCTTCAGAGGATCATTTTAAATAATATAAATGATTTGTTGAATTTATTGGGAATTCTGAGTAAGAAGTGCAATTGCAGTGAAATATGTTGTTCCACATTTTTCTCAATTTAAAGAAGATTTTAGCTATTGTGATAATTTTTATATCCTACATTATCCAACTCTTACACAATTATTAGAATTTGTCATGTAAAATATATATTTATAGAAGCTTTGGTGGTTACAATTCTGCGTTGTTCATTGTAAATAGTGAATGTTGCATAGTTCTTCAGCGGCCTTGCATTTCATACTCACTCAATACTTTCTTTCAAATGCTCTTTTCCCTTGTTTAGTTCTGAATCCATTTTAATAAAATTTCAAGGTTTTTTTTTTTTTTTTTTTTTATTCAAACTTTTGAGATAAATTAGTAGGCATCTGATTTAGAGTAAGACACACGCCCAATTATGTAGAGCATCTTGTATAGGCTTGCATTGTATATGCAAACAAGGCTATTCAGATCTGAATAAACTAGACAACTATAACTAACTGTGATTGAAGTGACAGTGGGTATTTTGGACCAGTTTAACCCACATACAGAAGAACTTGATTATAAAGTGAGTTCAATTCAATGTTGAGTGTTTATGGAAATACACGACAGTGTTTGTTGTTAGTTCTATTAGAAGAAATAAATAGCTTTAATATAGCACTTATGTATTAAAAGAACCATAATAAAGCTCTTTATTACATGTTTATTGTTCTCAAAAGTAACTCTATATTAGAGCTATATTTGCCCCTTTTTTAAGATCCCTATTCTTTCTTAATTGTCTTGAAAACCCCATAAAAAAGGTCTTTATATACAATAAAGCAGGGCATATACACTGAAAGTCCAATGATATGCCTCTTTTTAGCCTCTTAATTATGTTATATTAATAATGTTAAATTAATAATAAAAGGCTCCATATGCCCCATAATAATGCTCTTTATTCCCTTATAATAGGGTTCTATTTGTCCCCATTATAATGATCTTTATTCCTCAAAAATTCTTCTAAATGTATGCATCAAAATAGGTCTCTATATAGGTTCCATGACTGCACTCACTGGTCAGCTGCTCTTAATTACTTTTAAGCAGTGCAACCACCCTGTGCACACTATGGCTGCACTGCTTAAATAGTATTCATAATTAAATTTTTAGTTTACAATTCATTGAAGGGGTGAGAGAGTGGAGACTCTGGGTCACATCCAGAAGTAACTCCGACAGGGGACTTACACAAGTCATTTGCATAAGTCCCCTGTCTAGGAACTTTGGTTCATGCGTGCTTCAGATGTTCCGCTAGCGTGCCTTCAGACTACATAACTAAGTTACGTATGTCTGTAGGTATAATGAAGGGTCCGACCCTTCATTTACGATTGTTGTATCTCCACCATACAGACAGGGATAGGCATTGAAATAAGGGGACAGGGAGGAATCATTACGACTTGATCTGCATCCGTATAGGCACTGAACAGGTTGTTAATTTTAAGTTAGGCTTTCGGAATTGTAAAGCATGAGGGGTCTGGATCTAGCCATCCGTCACCCCCTTTGAAACTGATGCCTTGCCACGCCCCCTTGTCACAGGGGTGACAAGTCCAATTAAGGGGGGAGTATGCAATAACTAATAGGAAAATGAATAACTTCATCATGAGAAATATAACGTCATATTTTTATTCCAAGTGAACCAAACATTTTTCTGGTAATAATTTTTATAGTTTTTTTTATTTAAATAAATGTAGTTTGATTTAATAATATGGATTGGGAGGGGTGCCATGATACTATCATTTAGGAATGAAACCCTATACAGTAAAGTCAAGGTATACTATACTATGAACTGTCATTCTACTATGGGATATAAAACACTACTACTACTACTACTACTACTACTACTACTACTACTACTTCTACTACTACTACTACTACTTCTACTTCTACTACTACTATTATTGCTGCTTGATATATTATAACCTGACCATGCCCGTTGCACAGCACTAGCCATACCCACTGTAGTATGGATACTTTAGAAGAGAGGTAGAGGACTATGTAGAATTTTGCTATGGATCTCTAGCTTTGTCTTTGGCTGTAATTCCATTTCAGATACCTATGTTCCCAATAGTTCTTTAATAGCGCATCTCCAACATTTTTGATACATGTTTAGCTTATAGCTTTTTATGAGAATTTGCCATTATAGGTTGTTCTAAGAAAAGTACACAAAGTAAGGTCATTCATGCAGAGACATTAAAGATATGACAACAGACCACTACACAAGAAAGGTTGTACCCTAGAGACAGGTTTTTTTTTCCACCTGTATGACCAGGTTAAAGAATTATTAAGGAAAAAAACCAATAGCATCCATTGTGCATATCCCCGAGTGATCTGAATATGGCACCTGCAAGTTTTTGAAGGGATAATTTGTTATTCTCTTTGCTACTTGCTCAGGGCTAGTGTTTGATAAGTATTCTCTATATTACTGAGAGTGACATCCCAAGTCTTCATTATGAAAATCTATTGAAAACAATGCTGTATTTATTGAAAGAGATATATCAAATAGAATTATAAATTTAGTTTGCTATGAAATGCTTTCCCTTTGTTTATGTTACATAGGGAATTGCATTTGGGAGAAATTAATACATTAATGGATCAGCAAATTCCTATCACATTTAAACTATTATCAAGTGGGACAAACATAAGACATGAGATAGTTTAAGGTCTGCCCTTTTTATTTAACATCACTAAATAGGATACATTTTCTAATTTGCAGTTACTTGTTAGAATTAGATTGTTATTTATTCATGTTAAAAAAAAGCCAACTTTTTAAAACTGTTGACAGTGCTCACATTACCTACACAAATGTTATGCATAGATATGGTTGGGTGCGGGTCCCCTCAAAGAACGGCCCTATTTCAATAGGGCCGTTCTCTCCCAGCTAGTTTCAAACTGTCTGGGATATTGATTGCTTATACCTCGAAGAGACATAGCAATCGATCCCCGGAGCACCGAGCATAGTGTTTCGAAAGGTGAGTGGCTAAATTAACCTCAACCCTTCCCCTAATTCTAACCCTAACTCTCCCCTTCCATTACCCTAACCCTAACCCTCCCTTCCCCACAGCCTGACCCTAACCCGCCATTCCTTCCCTACAACCTGACCCTAACCCACCATCTCCCACAGCCTGACCCTAATTCTCCATTCCCCCCAGCCTGACTCTAACTCTCCCCTTCTCTGGCTCCCCGCAGCCTGACCCTAACCCTCCCTTTATATGGTCCTAACCCTCCCTTCCTAAGCACCTAACCCCCCCTTAATACTAAAATGCCCCAGAGAGGTTACTCACCTCTCCGCAGCTGTCATCCGGTGGGTCTGCGAAAAAGAATGAGTGAGTATGCCGATCAGCATACTCACCCATTCATTAAAAAATATTTCTAAAATGGCCTCCTATTCGAAATAACACAGCCAAAAGTAACTTTCGGCTGTCTCTATTTCGCAAAGCGGGCCATTGGACTGGAAACTGCAACCGGACATGGTTAGTTGTAATAAAAGTATTGGGGGAAGTTTAAGCATCTATAGCACATCAATATGATGCATACACATTATGCTAGTAGGCAATATTCAGATTTCTCTATGCTCACCCCATACTTGGCCAAGCAGAGTAAGCACACATCTGTTCTTAAATTTCTAAAAATGTTAGACTTTTATTAATGTTGAGTACTGTATATATTAATATATATTGTTTAGCATTTTATCCCTATATTATACTGTTAAATCCTTTTACTCTGGTTTCTTCATATGTGAAGAGACATTTGCAAAGACCTCCAGTAAAAGCAGCATAAGGCCAGCAACAGCCAAACATCTGTGTGTCAGCAGGTGACTTTCAGTGCTTTATTACACAAGAGATTTCTAAAGTGCAGAGAGAACCATGGTTTCAACTCACAAGACAAAAGTAAATATAAGTTTGGTTGGCTTACAAGAACACAAATGTGTGCCTTCCTATATAGACTGAAGTAGGAACTTTGGATTGGTGGTGCATTGAAACATGTAAATGAATATATATATGAACACACTAAGTTGTAATAATGCATGATATATAAGTTACATGTTTTATTCTATTTTTAAGCAATTCAAATAGTTTCTTGTATATATTGTTTAATGATAATAAATGTTTCAGACATACTTTTTTTAATGCAAAAAAGGCTAAAAATACAATAATATATATATTAAAAAAATGCAAATTACTGCTGTTATGTGAAGAAATGGCCAAATATCTACACAAATCATAAAAATGATTTTAAAATTAAAGATAATTATAAGTATATACTATAGTGTAATGCAGTGTGGTAAGTAACTTAGGGCAAGATCCTAAACTACGTATACGAGCGATTTTACGCTAGCGACTGCCGTAAAATCGCCCATTAGTATTTAATGCGCATGCGCACGGCAGATGTTACACCGCGTAACTCTGAACTTACGTACCAGCCACGTATCAACAGCGTAACTACTAACAAAGGGGCGTGACATCCATACGACGCCCATAATTACACTTCGGAGGCAGGGTGACACAATTAAATCGTACAGTATAGGCGTGCTTAGGCACTTGACACTTAGACACGTGAAGCTTTGAAAAGTTAAGGTAGGGTTTGGTAAATGTAAAACGGCCAAAGTACGAGTGAGGGAAGTGCATAGAAAATACACTAGCGTAAATACGCTACGCGATGAAACGTAACAAGCACTTAGGTCTGGATACGGCCCTTAATTCTCTAAATAAACTGATTAATGTTTGTCAGCAATGTGTTAAGGCTTTTACACCCCCCGTAGATCAAGAAGTTACACCGTGACTGCTGATCTACGCAAAGCTGCAGGTTAACACCCAGATACTCACAAAAAAAAATAGCAGTACTTCCCTTCCCACTAACATTCGGCGCACAGAGGAATACATCGAAGGGTCAGCCACTTTGCCATCACTTTCTAGTAGAGCACAAACTTACAAAAAAGTTTTAAGTAGCTAAGAAAAAGTTTTTCCTCAATTTGTAATTAGTTTCTTCATGCCATATGGAGGGGTGGGTGGCAGTTTGTCAATACAACCTCCCCATCTATAGTAATGAATCATTACTAATGTTATTGCATCTAATTTTCACAGGCATCAGCAATGACTAGTAAAAATGTATATGTATGGAACAAATTGACAAAAAGTCACCAGATCCATATTGCATGTTATGTCCTTGTGCAGGCAAGCTAGGCAAGGATACATCTATAGGTATTCTCTATCTAACAGACATCATTCTGCATCAGTATGTTGAGGGTTTTTTCAGAGATGGATTGAATCGTGTGAAATTGTTGGTACTGAGCTTGAAAAATAACCATTGTGTTTATACATGTCACTACATAGAAATATATAATAAGTGCTTTTGTTACAAGCAAGGACAGTGGTGTTAAATACTTTTTCATACATCCCAATTTAGAACTTATCTCTTTTTGTTAGATGATAAATTGCATCACATTCTCTTTGTTCACGCTTTATTATATTATGCCTCACATTTGTTTTGTAAAGTAATTTCCCAGTACAGTTCTCAGAGCTTTGCATAATTATATATGTTGAATTAAATAGTAGAACATCTTTAGCAGAATATAATCAAAATGATCATTTCTGCGACAAAAAATACCAATATTTTTGATTTATAACAGGTTCAGAATGAATTGTAAGCCTATTATTTTCTGTCTTCATATTTTCAGTACAAATAGATTATTTGAGTATTGTTTCATATCTTAAATCTTTCTTAGGTTTTTACCACATAACGGGCTGGATCCAGACTTAAGTGCTTGAAATTAGTTACTCCTGGGCTAAACCATGTTGATTGCAGGGGAGTCATATTTCATCTGTTGGAAACAGTATTAGAGTTGAGAGGTGATGTTTCCTATCCCAACTCTAATTAACAGTGTGATAGTAAAGCTGGTCAGTATCTGGGGCTGATCCAGAGAAGCGCTTCCATCTATTTTTTAGACGTAAGCACAAAAATGAGCACTGCGCATGCTCAGATCGGGATTGCGCACAGAAAGATGGGCACAAGTGTACCCATCCATCTGTGATCGCATCGAATGCACTGCGCCTGTAGAACGGGAAATTCCATGATACTTATATAAGAAATGGGGAGTTTTTCTCATTTAAATTTGCATGCAGTGCAGTCTGGTGGCTGCTTAACAAGCCCTATGCTTACACCATCCCTGGCGTAAGGAGTAAGAAACAGCTCACCGAAGCTAGAAAAAAACTAAAAAAAAAACACAGTAAAAATAAAAAACATCAGTTTTAAAAATAAACCCCTTCCCCCGCCACGCCCCCTGCCGCAATAAGTTAAATAAATAATTAATTCTGGCCCCGCAGAATTACAAGCACCAGCATGCCCATGAATGCCAAGGCATGCTGGCGCTTGGAGAACCACAAGCACCAGCATGCCCTGCTATCCAGGGCCAGCTGCGCCATATACATGTCCCTGTAATAAAAATAAATCAATATATTGCCCATATAAAAATTAAAAGGGGGTCCAGTCTAGTAAGCTTTTAATCCGGGTGGTGGCCTTAGCAAAAAAAAAACCCTGATAGAACTTTGCTAACTATGTCCTGCACGCAGGACATCCTGGCGCTAATGACAGTTGCACTGTCATTGGGGTATAATTATACCCTTTGTGGCTGTTCCAGATCTACTGAAAAGCCGTTTTGCGCACCAACATCTTGCCGGCGTAACTACAGAAAAGCCCGATCTGGATCGGGCGTCCATAGTATCAGCGTAGTAACAGCTGAGGGGGCGTCCCTCACCGTTACTACGCAAATTTTAGTGTAGGTAGGTGGGGGAGGTAGTTTAATGAGGGAGAGAGGAAGGGGTTTTTGTAAAGATGCTCATTTCCCATTGTATTTACCCTCATTTACGCCGGCTGAAGTTAGGGTAGCCTTCAGCTGGTGTAAGCAAGGGTAAATACACTGGGACAGGGGGGAGTGTCGGGGGAAGTACATGCCGATACGCTGTGCTTTATTAAACACAGCGCATCGGCGTAGGTCTGGATCAGGCCCTTTGTGTCAGAATTTCTTTTTAGTAGGCTGGTTTTTCTAAAGAAACACACACCTCTGAATAGTACGTTTTAGCTAGTCTGCATTGCGCATCCGCTAAAACTCTGGATCAGCCCCTCTGTGCGCAATAAGCAATTCAAAGATATATTGTTGCACGCAAAGAATACAATTAACTTGACTCCCCCTGCAGTCAATATGGTTTAGCCCAGTAGTAACAAATTTCAAGCACTTAAGTAAGTCTGGATCCAGCCCAACAAAATGTAACCTGCTGACTTTGTTCCTTTTTATTACATCGCCATTTCCCATACCACGTAGACAGCTTGCAGGCACTTCAGGTGTTGTGAAACTATATGTCCCAGCATTCTCTCTCAGCATTGATATAGCTGATACCTGATAAGGCCTGATGGCACTTGTAGTTTTACAATATCTGGAGTTGCTCAGGTTGCCTATGCATGGCCTACATTTTACTATTATAAAAGAAAAATGAATCTAGAACAATATAAAGTAGCCCTACATAGTCCTAAACAAGTTTAAATGACAGATAATTTAAAACATTTGAAAGTAAAATAATAGTTTCTTTCATCTACTCTAGCATTATTAATTAAATTATTTCTAAATATTATTAAGACATGGCCCTGTAAGCACCCCTACATTACCGGTTCTAATGTATAAACAGTAAGAGGCGTTCAGAGTATGCCTTACTCTGCGCCTTTGTCCCACATTTTGAAATAGACCTAGTAATGCACTGTTGTACACTTGCTTAAACCACTTCTTAAACTACATTAGTTCATTCATTTCATAATCTATAAACAAGTCACACCGCTTGATTCACTGACAAACTCCACTGAACAATGAGTCACTGTTTTGATGAACCAAAGTTCTGCAGACAGGACTGTATATGCGAATTGTGCAGTCATGTTTTCCAGACACTGAGGGTTATTTACTAACATTGCATTGTAAATTTATTTTGAACCAGTACAACCAATCAATGTGGTGTTTTGCTTGTCTGGTAGCTTGTTTATCTAATTTGCTAAAGGTAGATATAAGATTTAGGGCTCTTTTTACTTACCTTCCTCGTTCCCTGTGAAGGAAGCTGCATCAGGCTCGCTTATCATTGCAGCGAGCCTGGCAGACTCCTTCACACCAAGTCCTGACATGAGAAAAACTGCGCATGTGCGGTGTATTCATGCCGGGACCGGACAGCTGCAGCCCGACGGGACACCCGGACAGGTGAGTAATGGTTATTTCTATTCTCTATGGGGTTTTTTTGCATTTTTTTTTTACTTATAATTATTTTTTTTTATTATTATTATTTTTTAACTGGGGCACGATTGTGATGTATTTCGACGGTCTCCCCATACATGCCCCCCTTTTCCTCCCCCTAATAACAGCTAGGAGGAAAAGAGGGATATATATGGGGACTTTTTGTAAATATGGTCCACTTCATTTTAATGCGATAGGGCCAGTTTTGAAGTGAAAACTGGCCCTATTGCACTAAAATGATCTTTGTAAATAGAGCCCTTAATGCTATGGATACAATGCATCAGGGCTGATATTTACATACTCAGAAACTTCTGAATTGCAGATGGAAAATGTTACCGGTCCTTTTTACTTTGCTTTAAAATAGCTTTCTCTTTCTTTTTACATATTGTTAATATAGGTAATATCAACTAACTAACTAATTATTTTTATGTTCTTGAAGATGGGTGATATGCAATAAATTGTTTGTAGAAATACTTTAAACAACTTCTGTGATGCTTAAGTTGGATTGTCAGTGAAATTGGAATGTACAAAAAAAGACAAACGTGAACATATAATCTTTTAGATATATTTGAAATGATGCAGAGGCGCACACAAACCAGAACACAGTACAAACATAGCTCATGGAGGTTATGAATAATGCAAGCACTTCTTTAGTAACAGGAATGTACAAAAATCTCAAAGAATGAATACAAAGCTTAATAAATGGTGTACACTATCTGAAGGCGCACCACCAGTTAGGAGCCTACTAATATAACTTCCCACAAAACCACAATGGACTCGATTCACAACACCATATTTTTTAACTTACGTGCCTATTTTTAAGTTCAGTGCTAATGCGCACCCATAGTGAATATTTTACACTATCTACGTAGCGTTTCACTACGTAGATAGCATAAAATATTTACTACGTTTGGCCATTAGCACTGAACTTAAAAATAGGCACGTAAGTAAAAAAAATATGGTGATGTGAATCCGGTCCAATGTGAAAAACATAAAGTAATAATTTCAAAACCATTTCATATAGTGGGTGCTGAGGTGAAAATAATGAAGAAAAGAAACATTTTTAAAAAATAAACTGAGAAAAAAAGTGAAAACAACAATAAATTAATACTCAACAGACAATCTAATAATGTGACATATCAAGTCCAGTATAAATTTGATTAGAACAGTGTCCTCAGGTGAATAAAAACTGGTTTCTCCAGTGCTCACAGTTTGATGTGTAATAATCAGGTCCTTACACAAAATTGATAAAAAAAATGCCTGTGTACCAAACAGTAACAATAACAATATATATTGCTATTTCTATATAAGACCCTCACTGCGATACCTTACTAACTAACGAAGAGCTCTTGGCTACTGCTGTCTTCTGAGATATCCAGAGGAGGTAAATCACTACCATCTTCTAAGGGCTTCATTGAAGGAACAGACCTTAGGAAGGTGCCACTTCACTATAGATAAGCTGTAAACTGTTATATTCTATCAAATTATTATTGTTTGGTACGCAGGCATGTTTATAATTTTGAAGTATATATTGTTTGTTATAAATATTACACTATGTGGCATTTTTATATTACTCTGTTCACATGTGGAAGTGCTGATTTGCGTTGAATATTGAGAAGATTTTGCCTTTAATGTTTTGGACCAAGGGTCTTCTGGTACATGTGTAAATTATTATCTATATTGGTACATAACTGGTACAAAACTCTGCCCTACTGTTTTATGCTAAGGGTAATCAGTCCTATTGTTACTCTCCTTTTTTTTCTAAAATATTTCTCGTGTGGGTGGTATTTTCGATTCCATAATTACTACACCATATTTTTTATTTTTTTCTCCCCCACTTGTTTTCTCCCTGAATTAAATACATCCATCCATAACTGTTTATCAGAGGACATCATTGGAGGATTATAAATATCCCACTATTTCCTCTCTATATTCCACTTGAAGGAATTTCAGTCTGCTTCTTGGTGCTCCACTATGCTCACTCTTAA